>JACEEZ010006396.1:0-7500 GCA_016584305.1 Chionoecetes opilio | reverse complement strand
TTTTCATTCACACAAAAAAAAATCAACCATATCTGTAAACACAAAAAAAAACATATTTAACCAATATCATAACACATATAAACAAAACGAAAACAGATAATAACTTCTACAATAACTTAATAGTTTATGAATAATGTTGAAAAGGTATAACATAAATGAAGGCAAAATGTCTATATATATATATCTCTCTCTCTCTCCCCTGATGCCTGAAGTGGATGAGAAACATTCTTAGATTATATGTATATGTTTATTCTTTCTTTTCTACTCAGCGGTGTGGTGTGAGAAGAAAATCCTGCACTTAAAGGAAAGCACCGCAGGGGAAAATGTACATACAGGGAAAAGTATGAAGGTATGCAATTAGATGCAGGAAAATAGACTTCGTTTAAGTAGGATGTAAATCTTGCGGCAAATATATTCATAAATGTTTTCATGTTCCTCTCGCGGCGTACCAGCGTCTTACACGCGGCCCTGCACAGTGAGGGGAAAAGGGGGAGGGAAAATTACTCTGTGGTCAGTACGTCATCAAAATGTTCGTGTATTCAGCATTTTCAAGAAAAGAAATAATACAACTTTCCTTTTAAGGCATCTTTATCATTTCATTTTTCTTATAAACCACACACACACACACACCGCGAGATGATTAAGTTGATAGCGTTCTGGTCTTGCACTCTGTGGGTAAGCGGTTCGAATCCTCGTGCTCCCGGGGATTTTTCACTGACAAATTCGGGTGGTTACTGTCCCCCTTGAGCAAAGGGATGGGGGTGTGTGGTGTGTGAGGTCCCAGCATTGCCCAAAGATCGGTAATAATGAGCTCCAAGCTCGCACTGAGAGGGTGAAACTGGCGATCGCCAGCCAGCTCGCGTGGAGAAGACCATGGGTGAGTAACACACACACACACACACACACACACACACACACACACACACACACACACACACACACACACACACACACACACACCACACACACACACACAAACACACACACACACACACGCACACACACACACACACACACACACACACACACACACACACACACACACACACACACACACACACACACACACACACACACACACACCACACACACACACACAACACACACACACACACACACACACACACACACACACAACACACACACCACACACACACACACACACCACACACACACACACTCTAAAAACATTACGTATATAAGACCAATCAAAAACAAACTATACTTATTGTTTATTCTCAATAACAGAACAAGTTAAACAAAGGAGGGAAACATAGATTTTGTCTTTTAAAATCACTTCCACACACGAGAAAAATTAAACAGAGAAAAGAACACTAGTAAAATACACACAAAAAGGAGAAGAGCTCACATCAACCACTAACATTCATGTCAAATCAAATACAAACAGTCCTTCATCCGCTCACTGGCAAGCAATTATGAAAGAAAGTTAAATTACAATCAAATCAACGTGTCAGTCAGTAATCACTTCTAACATATATACAAACTTGTTAAAGTTGTGTGATAATAGTTGTAATTCAATTATAATAGTAATGCTAGTTAGTATATATGTTAGAAGTGATTACTGACTGACAAACGGAAATAATATGTCATTGAAAAGTGCTGAGGTTATTTTTTTCCTATAATGGAATGCTTTTTGAAACGTTCAATGTCATATTAAATTATTTTTGTGAGTGTAATTACGAACACAAAAGTTAATGAACAGACACTAGGACACGATGTTAAACAATGACGTTATATACGATACCTTAATATACCTTGCTGACCGAACGGTGTTATCTACTGATTAATGAGGTTCTGTGTTACGTTACTCTGGGTTCCGGCTATCGGCAGTACGATACAAGGTAAACGATACAATATTTACGATTCCAGGTATATAATTCTCAGCTTACGATCGACTGTTTTTGCGATAATTTGATTTTGTGATGCGGTCATCTTTGGCGTACGATAATCTTACCAATACATAGACTCTCCCTCGTCTCTCTAAATTTCGGCGCACCGTCATAAAACAAGTACATATAAACATATATATATATATATATATATATATATATATATATATATATATATATATATATATATATATATATATAATATATATATATATATATATATATATATATATATATATATTATAATATACCTGGCGTCCGGTCCTCCCTTTACGTGGATGACCTAGCCATCTACGCTTCTAGCCCTTCCCTGGCACCACTCCGCTGTCTCCTCCAATCTGCTATTTCCGCTGCTTCTTCCTTGGCTACTGATCATGGCTCTCGTTTCTCTCCCACAAAATCCTTCTCCATCATTTTCTCTCGCTCTCGTGTGCCACTCCCACCTCCACTTTCTCTATATGGCGTACCTCTCAAGTATTGCTCCTCTGGTACATTCCTTGGCCTCACTTTCGATTCCAGACTTACCTGGAAGGCACATATCCTATCTCTAAAAGTACATAAGAACATAAGAACATAAGAAAATAAGGAAGCTACAATAGACCGTGAGGCCTACACGTGGTAGTTCCTGTTACCTAACACTACCTACATCCACCTTTCATCCCCATCCATGAACCTATCCAGCCCCTCTTTAAAGCTCCCCAATGACTCCGCACTAACTACCTGTCTACTGAGTCCATTCCAATCATTCACCAACCTATTTGTGAACCAGTTTTTTCCTATTTCTTTTTTTAATCTATGCTTTTTCAGCTTGAATCCGTTACTTCTTGTTCTACCCTGGCTAAGAGCCGTAAGAATTTTTCCTACCTCTCCTTTATTAAATCCCTTTATCCACTTAAAAACTTCTATGAGATCGCCCCTTACTCTGCGTCTCTCGAGAGAGTGTAACTTTTATAGCTTCAATTTCCTCTCATAACTTAAGTTACGCATCCCTTGAATCATTTTGGTCATCCTTCTCTGCACTGATAGTAAGTAACTGCCCTTCTTTGCCTCCGCCTCCTACAAACTATCTCCCATGTGTCTTGGGGTGCTGACCGCAAAACCCTCCTCCATTTCCACACTGTCCTGGTAATCTCCACTCATTACTATGGATATCACATGTATTCCTCTGCCTCCCTCCTCAGCCTCCTGGACCATGTCCACCACCTAGGCCTCCGTCTGGCTCTAGGTGCCTTTCGATCCTCCCCAGTTGAGAGCCTCTATGCTGAGTCAGGCCTCCTGTCCCTCTCTCGCCGTCGAGCCCTCCTATCACTTCGGTGCCATGCTCGCCTTCATCAATTTCCTACTTTTAAGATTGCAGTCCCCCAATCTCTCCTCACAGTGATCTCCTCCCCTCGTTTGTCACCACACTTCCCTGTTCGCATGCGCACCTTTCTCTCCCACTCCTCTTTCCTACTCTTAATATCCTCCCTTTCTATGTTCATTCCTTCCCTCCATGGCCTCCATTAACCTTCCCCCCATATCTGCTCTTCTGTCCCCACTACCTCTCTCAAGTTTACTGTGAGGGCTGGGACGTAGAAGAATGAGGAATAGGGAGGGACGAAGGATAAATGGGGAGAAGGCAGAAGGACTAAGGATGGTAGTGAGAGAGGGGAAGCAAAGGGTTTTCGCTGAGGGAACAGATCATTATCAGCGCCAAGAGGGGAGAAAAGGTTAGGCCTTAAACAGGAGAGACCTATAGAACAAGGGACTCACTGTTGATAGTCAGTGGTGGACTCCTCGCCCAAAGGCTGAAGGAGGAACGAGGACAGTACCTCACGCGGCTTCGGCGGCGTTCATACGTGTGCACACGGTGTCGCGAACGTGATAGTATATTACTGCAGGAATAACTGCAGCGAGTAACCTCACGTCGAGTCGTGAGTAACGGGCGAGTAACCGCGACGCGTAGGAGACATCCTGCGTGCCAAGCCTGGCCCGCGTGCCTGAGGTTGCCGACTCAAGGCTGGCAAGGAAAACTCTACGGGATACGACTACCCTGTTTCCGGCCTGCGTCCATGGCGTGCCTCGGCCGAGGCCCCCCCAGGATCCCCGGAGCAGGGCAGGACTCGCCCCACCTCTCTTCAGGGCCCTTGGGGAGCCACTGGGCGCGGGGGCCAGGCACTAGGGCGGGGGGTGGGCCGGAGGTGGAAACTCTACGCGACTACGACGCCCTACTAGATACCTCCTTCAGGAGGCTTCCCCTGGGTTCCCCTCGGAACCCCGGGGCATTACGAGAGCACCTACAACAGGGCCTTAGGACCTCTGGGGTACCACATACAGGTCTTCCTGAAGGCGACGCAGCAGATGGTGATGTATTCACGTGATTGACAAGTGCATGATAGGGCAGGCGATTAAGGAGGCCCCTGGGGGATCTGTATCAAGCCAGGGACTCTAGGGGGGACAGGGAGGGTCGCCCCGGCATAGCCGGGGCTATTGCTAGCCTGGGGAACCAAGCTCCCCGTATCTCCGACGACACGAACGGGCATTGCCCGCTTACCTTCTGTAGAACTTGGAGATGCGCCCTACCCGGCCCCCGACAGGTAGGGGTGCCAGGGTTAGTTGTCATGCCACGCCAGCGACCGATTGGATAGAACCTTAGCGGGTTTGGGGGGGGCGCTAAAACAGGAGCTACATTAACACCCCCCCGTTGAGCCCGCGTACGCAATTTCCCTCCCCCCTTCGGGAGTAGGGCGGCGTGGGGCTTAACATTTACCATTCCTCCTATCGTCTTACACTCTCATTTTCTTGAACACCTTTCCACTCATTCCTTTAGCACCTACGTCTACACTGACGGTTCCAAATCCATCTCTGAATCTAGCTTTGCTATCCTCTTCCCCTCTCTTCACTATCAATTCCAACTACCTAGACTCCCTAGAGAATCCAGTGTTCTTACAACGGAATTGTACGCCATCCTCTTCGCCTTAAAATGCAAACTTTTCTACCCATCCTGTTCCTTCACTATCTTCACTGATTCCCGTAATTCCCTTTCTCTTATACAATCCCTTCGCTCACCTCACCCTCTTGTTCGGGAGATCCAAGACTGGTTATTCCGCCTATCCGTAAGCCACAAAACAATATGCTTCTGCTGGGTGCCGAGTCACGTGGGTATCTCGGGCAACGAACTCGTTGATTCTTTAGCGCGCTCGGCCACTGTATCCCTACGCCCCCGTTTCTCAAACTTGCCAGCCTCCGACTACTACCCCTCCTTTAATTGTTTCCTTTTCGACCACTGGCAGTCTTCCTGGACCAATTGATCTGCCAATAAGTTTCGCCTGATCAGACCCTCCATATCTCCATGGTCAGATCCTTACCACACTAATAGACGTTGGGAGACTGCTCTCGCACGCTTACGCATAGGCCATACCAATCTCACACACTCCTTTCTCATGTCGCGCTCCTCCCCAACCCTCTGCACACCTTGTCAAGCTCCTCTCACTCTCCAACGTGTCCTAATATCCTGCCCCTATCTTACTACTGCCCGTTCCAGTTCCTTCATTCATTTGTTCACCCTTTCTTGACCTCCCTGTCTTGCGAGACATTCTCCCGAAATCCCCCTCCTTCTCCCTGGAAATTGTAACCTCCTTCCTCCAACAAATCCACATCTTACATATGATCTAACCATCTTGCAGTAACATTCTGTTCTGTCCCCTTCCCTACCCGTTTCACTATTTTTCTATAACACTTCTCCCTTTTTATGCTTTGTCATAGTGCCATATGACCTCTGATGTCTGGCACATTCACCTTTTTGGCATTAAATCAATCAATCGATATATAAATATATATATATTATTTTTGCGTTTTGTTACATTTATGGCCCCCCAGAGTGTGTGTGGGGGGAGGGGGAAGGAGGAGGGAGGCAGTGTGTGCAGGGGAGGAGAGGGGGGGCATGTGTATGCAAACGGCAATGCATTCCTCTATATTTATTTCTCCTCCACCGACTCTTCCTCCATCGCCTTGTCTCTTTCCTTGTCCTTACCATTTCTATCTCTTTTCTGTCATACATTTCTTCTATCTTTCTGTTATCCGCCTCATTTTATTCCTTTCTCGTCCTGATCCAATTTGCTCTTCACACCATCGCTCTAGCTGCTCACTTTGTTCCTCTTCTCTGTGCATGTCCTCGTTTTGTTACTCCTCTTCTTTTTCTCTTTTCTCATCCAACAATTTTTTCGCATCTTTGTCCTCACCCTCTTTTCCCATCATTACCCTTGTCTTTGTGTTCCATACTTACCTTTCATGCGCTTCTCATCTATACTCCTATCCTCTACCTTCCTTCCTTCCTCTGTCCTCCATATTTCCCTTACAATTCAACCATTTCACATTTTAGTTCTTTTCACATCTTTCTCTTTAAAGTAAGTTTTGTTCTCCTGATCTTCTTCCTGCGTCGCCTCGATCTGCATGGTAAGCGTTCAATAGGCTTCGTTGGCGTGTGATCAAAGAGAAGCCGCTTCGCCCTGTCACTAAGGACGGTGACATGACCTGTGAGGCTGTGACCCAGATCTGAGGGGACTCGCGTGACCCTCAGAATACTGCGTCCACTAAAACGAGGGTCACAACATGTCACTTACGAAGCGTCGCAGAACAAAAAGTAAGAACGTAGCAATTTCTAGTCTGTCATCAAAATCTGTAACCTTGACTGACTGGAGGGGGGAAAGGGGGAGAGAGAGAGAGAGAGAGAGAGAGAGAGAGAGAGAGAGAGAGAGAGAGAGAGAGAGAGAGAGAGAGAGAGAGGAGAGAGGAGAGGAGAGAAGAGAGAGAGAGAGAGAGGAGAGAGAGAGAAGAGAGAGAGAGAGAGAGAGAGGAGAGAGAGAGAGAGAGAGAGAGAGAGAGAGAGAGAAGAGAGAGAGAGAGAAGAGAGAGCGAGCGAGCGAGCACGAGAGAGAGAGAGAGAGAGAGAAGAGAGAGAGAGAGAGAGAGAGAGAAGAGAGAGAGGAGAGAGAGAGAGAGAGAGAGAGAGAGAGAGAGAGAGAGAGAGAGAGAGAGAGAGAGAGAGAGAGAGAGAGAGAGAGAGAGAGAGAGGAGAAGAGAGAGAGAGAAGAGCAGAGAGAGAGAGAGAGAGAAGAGAAGAGAGAGAGAGAGAGATGAGAGAGAGAGATGAGAGAGAGAGAGAGATTCTTGAGGCATAAAACTACGTTGCAGCTGGCGGTACCTGAGCCAAGTTAACTCGATCAATGGAGGTAAACACCACCAAGTTAATGATGGTGACTTGAGTTACCACTGGCTACATAGAAAACGCAATGACAAGATAACTCAGTGATGCTAAAATGCACATACCAAATTGCAAGGAAATGTTACTTATGAGCAGCAAGAGAGTAGGAGGAGGAGGAGGAGGTGGAGGAGGAGGAATGTTAGAAAATAGGAATATACGATCAACAGGCAACAAAAGGCTTATATATATAACGAGGACACGAACTTGAGGCCACTTGTCTACGAAAAGGAGGCCAAAAGAAAAAAGTATAAACATTGAAAACCAAGAGTCGGCGCAAGTTTTTGCAGTTTTGGGTAAGGAAAGGCGAAGAAGAGGAGGGGAACGAAAGGGGGGAAAGAAAAAAAGGGG
>JACEEZ010006395.1:662084-669584 GCA_016584305.1 Chionoecetes opilio | reverse complement strand
TACTCGCCGAGCGAAGTCAACCGTAATGTTGCTGCTGGCTGCCGCTCGTGGGTCACCACCCAATGTTGTTCCCCCAACAAAACCTTATCCTGGACGCCCACGGAAGATTTCCAAAGTTACAGATTGTCTTCTTGGAAGAGAACTACGTAAAAACCCTCATCTTACAGCTTCTCAGCTAAAAAAAAGTAATCCAACCCTGCTAAAAGACGCATCCATCCGCTGCATCCAACACCGTCTCCAGAGGGACCTCCAGCTTCCCTGCCACCATGCTGCACGCAAACCTCTACTGATGGATCGTATGAAGAAAGCTCGACTGGATTTTGCCAAGAAATACATCCACTGGACAGCTGACGACTGGAGGAAGGTCATGTGGTCGGATGAATCGACATTCAAGTGTATTCAGGGCCGTTCTACCACAGTAAGACGACCACCTTCAGTCAGTAGATTCGACCCTGCCAACACAGTTCGCACTGTGAAGCACCCCGAATCTGTCATGATTTGGGGATGTTTCAGTGGTTTAAGAGGTCATGGAGGTTTGGTCTTCCTCCCATAAAATGTATAAAAAAAAAAAAAAAAAAAAATATTATCTAATATGTTTGTATTATTTATTTCCTTGATGATATTCATGTTTATGCAACCAGTTGCAAAGCAGGTCCGATTTCTATTTGCGGTGACTGTAGTCAATTTTTTTAACGAGGCTAAGATTCTATTATATCTTAAGGTCTCATGCTTAAAATTATGCCCATGTTTACCTGATAATATGGTTAACTATCATCAAATACAACTGAAATTAAGAAGAACTGTAGTATTCCCTTCTCCTAGCATCAAATATTAGTCAGTAAGTAGCAAGGGGTCAGGAATTTTCACCTCGTTAAAAAAACAGTATATGTATATATGCTTCCTTACAGAAAATCGTGATTCTATTGTAATCTTGTGTTGAAATTGTAAACACACGCTGAAGGTTTGCGCTCTTCGTGGTAAGCCTCATACACTCACGGATAATTATACGATTACATGTTCAATTGCTACAAAATTTACTCTCATTGGTATCACTATTAATGGTGGAAGATTGCACACAGGCTTTGGAACATTCATAAAACTGAGGCAGTTTCAGTCATCATTATTTTACAAACCCATAATCACACACTTTTCTCACAGTTATACTCCACCTTGAGTTTAAAATTTTTTTTTTTTTTTTTTTTATCTGCCTCGTCCTTTTCTTCCTCCTAATCTACGTCAAGTTACCGTGCCTAGCAGTGCCAACTACCGAATATAGATAGTGCCCTGCGAATTCATATTTAGTCCCCCGGATCGATTAGTTGTAGTGGTAGTGGTAGTTGTAGTTAGTATATTTCATACCCTATTTTTCTGCACTACGAAACTGCGAAACTTCCATGTTCCTATCTTCTTTTAAGGACATGGTATCATTTTCCAACTGTTTTCTTACAAGTAGTTGATAGTTAGTAGTATGCATGTAGTTCAGCAGATACCCTCGCTATGAACCAATAGGTCTCCTGGTGTCTGTTATTTCTATGTAATCCTATGTAATCCTCCTCCTCCTCCTCCTCCTCCTCCTCCTCCTCCTCCTCCTCCTCCTCCTCCTCCTCCTCCTCCTCCTCCTCCTCCTCCTTCTGTATCATAAATGTAACATAAATGCAATGGGGAGAAACAATTACTAGCGGTAATCTAACAAGATATTTCCTTCCAATGTTTCTTTTTCTTTTTCTTCATACAAAATTTCCAGGTACTCATTTTCCACAAGCTACATAATTATTTGGTGTTTGCTCGTAACTGTTTCCTGTATTGCTTGAAGTAGGGGTGGGCGGGGAGGAGTCTTGTTCTATTCTATCCGGTTTGTCTAACATATAGTTTAATAGTTTAATACTTGCAGTACACAACTCAACACTTTATAGACTGACAGGTCTCGTGAAATCTATTCTTCCCATGTAACCCTCTCTCTCCTCCTACCCCCCTCCTTCTCCTGTACTATCCTTTCTCTAACACAAATAGTTAATGTGCAGTAGTGTAAACAAACAGCCTCGGAAGGAGTGGGTTTGCTACTGATTTTTTATTCCTTTGTAACCCTTTGCAGTCTTCCTTCACCTATCCTTTCTCTAACACAAATACTTAATGTGGAGTAATGTAAACAAACAGCCTCGTCAGGAGTGGGTTTGCTACTGATTTTTTACTCCTTTGTAATCCTTTGCAGTCCTCCTCATCCTATGTATTCCTATGTACAGTATCTCGCGGCTGGGTGGTTGTTCCCGTCCTGGCCTCCCACATCCTCCCACCTCACCCTCCTTGATCGCACCGGGAGTTCCTTTGCTTTATTTATGACTTTCTCCCACACGTTCGCAACATCTAAACTTCATTGCCGCCTCGTATATTATCTACTTCATATAATAAGTTCTCCCCGTTCTCCTATCTTACCTCCATCTTTCTCTGAATCAGTCCAAATCACACATGGGATCTGCTTTTGCTGTTGAGTGGCTGTCTAGTTTTTCATTTTCTTAACGCGCTCTTCTCACGTCGTTAGCTTCCTTTTTTGGCATTGCTTCGGAGGAAAGTTTCGCTCGGTAATGATAAGCGATTAGTTTTACTCTCGCTTATCTCTTCCACTACCAACACCAATGACCCTTGCAGTCCCCACCACCGTAATCACCATCACTATCACTGCCACCATCATCTTTACCCTCACCAAGCTCCTCAAACGCGGGTTATAGCCAGGTAACGCCTATCTCCAAAGCCTTTAGAATTGGCCTCGCTCCACCCATTCCACTGCACAACGAGGAAGCTCCGAGGCCACACTCAAGCCAAGCTCCACCATCATTTAATTATCTAACCACAATAACAACTACCGCTAGTATACTGGTGTGCAGTAGCACTCTTAACTGCCGACAAAACAACTTCGTCCATTATGCCTCGTCGTTTTGTTCCATTAGTCTTCTATTTTCGTTCGTTTCTTTGACACAGGATCCAAAAGTTAAGCATGGAAGAGGGTCAGTCCGCTCTTGGTGTACTTGAACTATTTGTTTATATATGTTGAAGGAATAAAAAGAGATAAGTAGCTCCAGCCTTCTTAACGTTTGGGTTTTTTCCTTTTATAAGGTTTCTAAGTCTAACCCCTTTTTTCATTGGACTAGTGACGACAATGATATTAATAACAATAATAATGATAATAGCAATAACAATAATAATGATCATTTACGTCTACTACTACTACAACTACTACTACTACTACTACTACTACTACTACTACTATACTACTACTACTACAATCACAAGTACCATTATAGCTTCATCAATAACATCATCAGACCCCCTTCCCCGTCCCATCCTAACCCCCTTAGTGCTCCCCAGTCCTATCCTCTCCCCCCTTATCATCCTCAGTTCCATCCTATCCCCCCTCAGTGTCCCCCCCTCTCCCAGTCCCTCCCTATCCCCCCTCAGTCCTTGCGGGCACAGCCAAGAGCATGACCACAATACCTGCGACTTCTCACACCTGCTCTGTCACGTCGCCTTGCATTCTCGAGGCAGCCACGCACACCTGGATCCCACACACACCTGAGCACATCCACTTACTTGCCTCCTCCTCCTCCTCCTCCTCCTCCTCCTCCTCCTCCAGGCGTGACTTGACACTTATAAGTCAGCCACGAAGCTTCACCAGTAAGCGTTCCCATCCTCTGCCTGCCTCCCATCATCCCACTTTGTCATGCGTCCGCTCCTGCTGCACACGCACACGCACACACACACACACACACACACACACACACACACACACACACACAGACACACGTACACACACACATCACTTTTCTCAGACGAACAAAATATCGTGAGAAATGTGGTATGTGATGGCTACGAATCTAAGCAAAAAAAGAAAAAGAGGAGAAAATATCTAAAAATAAACTAGGAGGAGGAGGAGGAGGAGGAGGAGGAGGAGGAGGAGGAGGAGGAGGAGGAGGAGGAGGAGGAGGAGAGGAGGAGGAGGAGGAGGAGGAGGGAGGAGGAGGAGGAGGAAGAGGAAGAGGAAGAGGAGGAGGAGGAGGAGGAGGAGGGGAGGAGGAGAAGGAGATGAATGCAGAAGAGGAGGAGATGGCGGAGAAAAAGTGATTCAAAAAATATATATAAAAAACATGCCATGAGCAAATAAACACTTGACGCTCATGGTGTCTGTGCTACCAGAGACACGACCGCCACGCAGCAGACACAGACAAAGGGTTACACAGAGACGCACAGACAGACGCTGCGGGAGACCGGCAGACGAACAAACACAGCATGAGACGAGAAGATATAAGATTGATAGGCTGACAGAGATGAAGATACAGACACCAAAACACAGGCTTTTAGAGGTGTTTGCACGCAGCAAGCACCGCATGACCACACTTCAAGCACATCCATCACCAGTCCAACCACGCTCGGTAACCCAAACAAGACTCAAAAACAAAACCCAAGCAAGATCAAGCAAGAGAGGTATCTGCCAGCGCCTCTACTGCTAACTCTATACTTTATCAATCCAAATTCTGTCTCACAAATAGCTTAACACGTTTACCGCTCGCCTATATGGATATTACTCTCCACAAACACTCCTATATGTGTAGGGTTTTTATCAAATATATGGTGACGACAGTTTTTCCTCCATGACAAAAATTGGGATGCCATACGTCTGCTCATTTTGTTACATTTTTATGACAGGAAGATCATTTCAAGAACCGCTTTGAGTAAAATAGACAGTATTATATTGCCATGCAGTGACCTCTATAGGACAGGCACGTGTTCATTGGTCTTTCCTGCAATCATCAAGTGGCGAAAGATTATCCACATGCTGCCTATCAACCCCATCCTTGACGGCGAGGGCATCAGAGGACCCAGGGGGCGGCATGAGTCTCTAATCATGACAGGTGTCACTTGGGAGAACAAAAATCCTGCCTTCGCCATCACGGGTGAGGGCCATCCATCAGAGCCCTCTGGTGAAATAGCGCACAGCGAGGCACCAGGGATACCATATATACCCGGGGTTCTTATACCTCTGTTGATGACGTCACCAGCGATCGAACAGGCCTAATATATCCCGGGAGCCTCGCGCATAGTCGATATATAGGATCGGACCAAAAAAAACATTAAAAAAGCTCCACCTTGGTTTCATAAGTTGCACTTCTTGTGATCAGAAGTTTATGGCCAAATATGGAAAGAAAATATTTGTTAACACAGTCACGTCCTGTGGCGGAAAACACTGAGCGATGAGTCTTGAGTTTTCATGGTCACTTATACTACAATAATATTCACTTATTGTTGAAATATAGAGTAAAATTTTAAGTTTTACAATAAGATACATCAAGAATGATATAGTTTTTCATATGTTTGTCTGAGAGAGAGAGAGAGAGAGAGAGAGAGAGAGAGAGAGAGAGAGAGAGAGAGAGAGAGAGAGAAGAGAGAGAGAGAGAGAGAGAGAGAGAGAGAGAGAGAGAGAGAGAGAGAGAGAGAGAGAGAGAGAGAGAGAGGAGAGAGAGAGAGAGAGAGAGAGGAGAGAGAGAGAGAGAGAGAGAGAAAAAAAAAGAAGAGAGAGAGAGAGAGAGAGAGAAAAAAAAAAGAAAGAGAGAGAGAGAGAGAGAGAGAGAGAGAGAGAGAGAGAGAGAGAGAGAGAGAGAGAGAGAGAGAGAGAGAGAGAGAAAGACTGGAAACGTAACCTGGCACACAAATCCAACCTACTGGGGTTCAAGACAAATAGTGATGACACCATAAACGTTTCCTCCCTCTATGATCATTTCGTGTCTGTGCCGTTCGGGTTCTCACGCTGCTTCTCACCAGTTCCCTCCCGAGTTACCAGACCATAGACTCATATATGTGTCTACCACGATCACTAAGACATAGAAAGTTATTGCTACACCTAATGCTGAAACAAGTACACGCCGATAGTAAATAATTATCATAGGCTGTACCATTTAAAGTATCGTGTACATCCCTGGCAGCATGAGTGTGTGTACATAAACCTTAGTCTGAGAAACCTGGTTTAATAAAAATATATGAAGGAATACAAAGGAATACAAAGGAAGGAGAGGAAGACAGTGGAGGAGGAGGAGGAGAGGGAAGGGGAGGAAAGGATGAATATATGAAGGAATACAAAGGAAGACATAGGAAGGAGAGGAAGACAGTGGAGGAAATAAAAGGTCTTCCTCTGATAGATTGACAGCCTGACGATCCTCCTTGGTGAGTTGTGGCAATGATGGTAATGTAGTATAGCGTTATGGTGTATCTGCTTTTTACTGGTATGACGATGTTTCTTCTCTTTCCTCCCTCTTCTCATCATCAACCTTATTTTCAGTTTGACAAAGTTATTGGAATGCTCTTAATATTCTGTCGGTCCTCTGCATTCATATAATCTCTTCACAACCTATTTATGTTTCATGGCTGCTCTATTATGTGCCTGTCGGTGTTATGCATTCATGTTATGTCTCATAAGCAGCGTATGACCGAGGGTTGAGAGATAGCGACACACAGAGACCTGGTGTATATAGATTACCAAAGAGGGTGAGATTCAGGTGTTGGCAGCGATGCAGTGACTGGTGGCAAAACTCAAAGAAAACACTGCACAACACCAGAAGTGCAGCGGTGCAAAAAAACAACAGCAATGCAGAATCACGGTAGCCGCACACGATAACCGCTGTGATGAAGAAGAAAACGTCACGATGCATGAGAGCGCCGGCAACACAGGGAAACTAAAGAGGCGAACCAATGATGATAGGACACACGAGACTCAGTGATCAGTGCAGAGGAACCATTCATTGCAGGCTCGCTGTTCCATGCGAGGCGCTCCATAACGACTTGAACGGTGACGAAGGCGATGAAGGAGGCACAAGGCATCTTACGTACGTGTATCCATCATAAATCTCAATAGTAGAACAACTTATAACGTAACCATTTTTTTTCCATGCGGAGTTGGTTAGGAATAGGAAAGAAGGCTGAGGAAATTAGCAAGATAATGAACTAGGCATGCGTTGTGATAAGAAACGAAGGGACCAGAACTTCCTGACCCCGGTGGAAGATTTCTTATTATACTCCACTCTATTAGATTCTTTATGAGTGTGGCCACGCATGGAAGGTAAACTGTATATATGATCCTCCTTTAGCGTCAGCTTGTGAGGACACCACGTGGGCTGTATTAACGTCTGTCTTAACGAAGATTTATGGACAAGAAAAAAACATTAGATCTCCAGTTGGATTTTATTTTTCTGGAAAAGATGTATTTATCAGAAATATTGACAGGTTATTAAGCAAACTCGTGTATCGACCTATATGATGCGACTGAAATTTAGCGGCAGAAATGTCTTTTTTTTCTTTCTTTTTTATGTTGGAGCCTATAACGCTTGTAAACTATTATCTTTCTTCCATAGGTCTACAAGGTTTTGAAGACCCTAACCATCCGATGGTATCTCGTCATCGTATATCACTTTCTACGTAAATCCCAGGAGGCCAAGGACGAGGCTGAGCGGCGCCTCCACA
>JACEEZ010006395.1:652084-659584 GCA_016584305.1 Chionoecetes opilio | reverse complement strand
TTTCCATGCTCAAAAGCCAAAAACTGACCGGAAATAATGTAATAGCAAGTGCCGTTACAATAAATAAAGAATTAGAAGAAGAAACAAAATAAAAAGAAGAAGAGAAAAAATCTGAAGAAGAAGAAGAAGAAAAAGGAGAAGAAAATGAAGAAGTAGCTGATGATGATGATGAAAATAAGATGATGATGATGATAAAAAGAAGATGATGATAATAATGACCAACTCGTGAAGTCATCTCTCTATTCATTCTCCTTTTGCTGCCCAATTAACTCAAGTAACACTAAACGCTACCATCTCCCCAACCTTCCAACACATCTTTGGACGCCACATAATCGGTACGCAGCTTCCGCCACACATTGACGTTGACGCCTGTTGTTTGCCAGACCCCCATTTTGCCCATCAACAGTCTTTTTACACCCCATTTTGCCCTTCAACAGTCTTTTTACACCCCATTTTGCCCATCAACAGTCTTTTTACACCCCATTTTGCCCATCAAGTCTTTTTACACCCCATTTTGCCCATCAACAGTCTTTTTACACCCCATTTTGCCCATCAAGTCTTTTTACACCCCATTTTGCCCATCAACAGTCTTTTTACACCCCATTTTGCCCATCAAGTCTTTTTACACCCCATTTTGCCCATCAACAGTCTTTTTACACCCCATTTTGCCCATCAACAGTCTTTTTACACCCCATTTTGCCCATCAACAATCTTTTTACACCCCATTTTGCCCATCAAGTCTTTTTACACCCCATTTTGCCCATCAACAGTCTTTTTTACACCCCATTTTGCCCATCAAGTCTTTTTACACCCCATTTTGCCATCAACAGTCTTTTTACACCCCATTTTGCTCATCAACAGTCTTTTTACACCCCATTTTGCCCATCAACAGTCTTTTTACACCCCATTTTGCCCATCAACAGTCTTTTTACACCCCATTTTGCCCATCAACAGTCTTTTTACACCCCATTTTGCCCATCAACAGTCTTTTTACACCCCATTTTCCCATCAAGTCTTTCACCATTCCAACAGTCTTTTTACACCCCATTTTGCCCATCAACAGTCTTTTTACACCCCATTTTGCCCATCAACAGTCTTTTTACACCCCATTTTGCCCATCAACAGTCTTTTTACACCCCATCATCGCCGCCGTCTGCACCAAGGGAGTTAAGTGCAGGAAACAAATGATAGTATGTGTTGCCTGGGTGAACGATTGCTTTGAGTCGAGAAAAAAAGTCAAGGTTATTGTTCTTACACTAAGAGAAGAATATGTTATTCCCGTCATGAACGTTCAGGGAATAAGGAAGACGGAATAATACATAGCAACAACAATGATGATAATAATGATAATAGCGATAATCATAGTATTAATAAAAATAATAATAATAATAATAATTATAATAATAATAATAATAATAATAATAATAATAATAATAATAATAAACAATAATAATAATAATAATAAGAATAATAAGAAGAAGAAGAAGAAGAAGAAAACAGTAATAAAACTTGAACTACTTACTACTACTACTACTACTACTACTACCACAATTACAACAACAACTACAACTACCACCACTACAATAAACACACCATTACCGGGACGCTTAAAGTGAGGGCGAGCAACAATCAGAACAGGACTGTAACTATCGAGCGTGTCCCGCCGTCACTATAGTGGAGGCGGGACGGAGGATGACAGACTCCTCTTTAGGGGCACAAACTGACTACTCACGGCCATTGTCACGTAAACCATCGCTCATCCCCCCCTATAGGACCTTCATTTATCAGTTTTTATCACCCCCAGGTCCACCACAATCACCACTACAGCATCAAGGAAGTCACCAGCACCCCGTTACATGTGCACCGAGATCCCGCTAATAAGTATGACTTGAAGTGCAACCTAAGGCATCATCGAAATCCTCATAACAGACAGGTCTAGATTTTCATAATTCTGCTAAATTATTTTCATATTTCGTGTTAAAGTGGGTAGACAAGATTTATAGGATATTTTGATGGTGCTGAATCCAAAACATAAATTTCTGCCAATCTTAATTTTGGGGTCTTGACCTTGTAATATAAGAAAAAGATAATTTAAAAGAAAGGAGGCGATGTAGAAATACGTAAACACAGATGCACGTAACCTATTTGTAGCTTGAAAACACACTATTGGTACAAAAATCAAGTTTATTTTACAGTTTTTCTACGAATATATTGAGGTTCAGGGGTAAGTTTTTGGTCTCATGAGCGTTTGAATTCGTATTGGAAACCTGTGTTATAGCTCTTATAATAGATCATAATAATAATCGTCACGCTAGCACATGCTGGTGTCATATTTATTTATGTGATGGAAGAAGAGGTAATATATGCTTACGTAGATAGCAGTAGAACTGTTATCTATGATGCTTATAATGCCATACTCGTAGATCTCTCTCTCTCTCTCTCTCTCTCTCTCTCTCTCTCTCTCTCTCTCTCTCTCTCTCTCTCTCTCTCTCTCTCTCTCTCTCTCTCTCTCTCTCTCTCTCTCTCTCAATTGTATATATAAATGCCCATAACTCTCTCTATCTCTTTCACACACACACACACAAAACAGTTACTGGAAGGGAAGGGTACATGTAATCCTGTAAGAATCACCATCCTTCCCGCTCGTCATGATATACACTCACTCCCTGCACACGTTTCTCACTCTCTCCAATCACTATTCACAAAAAGAAACTACAGTATTAATTAGGCAGTACAGTCCTTCGTGCCTGCATCGACATAATGTGAAATCGACGAATCGTGAAATCGAATGTGATAATCGACGCTCCATTCACCATGGGGCGTCCATGTCTTACAAGTAAATTCAGACCAGATGCTTGTCAGGTGAGGCAATGCTAGACGTGAAACCCACCAACCTGGTCATGATTATTACCTTGGATATTGCCCGACAAGACGACACTCAGACTATTCCTCGCACACCTATTGTTGCTGAATATTTTTCTCACCTCGGTTGTAATTTAGAAAGACGTTTCCTATTTGATCTGCACAATGTGCACATTTATGGATTAGCCTGTGGTTAGCAGGTTGCAGTAAAACGCAGTGATTCTCCTGAATCTATAACTGCAGACGAGAACGACAATACCGGTGTGTGTCATCGTGTTCCCAACACTTGCACATTAGTTGCGCCCACGTGGGTTCTCTCCAAATCCAGTTTTTTGTAAAAAGAACCGCAAGCAGTCGGTCAACGAACGTTTACAAAGTCAATTTTCTTGTTTTATTTTATTCCCTTTCCATCGCATGGTTTTATATTGAAAGAAGGCGGGTTAGCGGCCTTTTCTGCAAGCCACATGGGAGGTACCGTAATGGCTTTAAAAATTTGAGTTGTTTATAATAGAACAGTGAAGTCGCTGTTGGTTCCAAGCTTCATGGTACCAAGTGCCACTCGCGTTAGTGAGACGCCATGTAATTACGAACAATTTTATGAGGCTCATGGGGTATAAAAATTTCCTAACGATAAGATAACAAAGAGGAATCTTAACGTTCACCGATTACAGTATACTGAGGCCTCATGCGTGGATATCCTTTCCATAACTAATTCACGAAAGTGGCGAAGAATGCGGCACAAATCACGAAAACCATCAGTCAGTCTACAGAACGCCTCAAGTGTTTGGGGGCGGGGAGGGCTGCGAGCATAACTATTAGTATATGATCATTGTTAAATCTCTCACCTCTACTCCGACACTTCATGAGACACCGAGACCAATCCCCATCCCTCCCAATCCAGTCCTCAAACCAGAGTACACACACACACACACACCTCCCGATCCCGTAACAAGACACCTCCCGAACTAAATTGGTCCACCCCTCTTTTTTTGTTTGTTTATTCTCTTACTGTCTTCTTTATAGGGACTGGCAACTAAGCGGGCTTTGTGTTACCTCTTTTTGTGCCCTTGACCAGTCCTTTGTAATGTGAACACACACACACACACACACACACACACACACACACACACACACACACACACACACACACACACACACACACACACACGCACACGGAAAGAAAAAAAAACTAAAACAAACGAAAATAGAAAATTGCTAAAATCTAAATTAAGACAACAAAACTTAGGAACTGAAAAACGAGTAAAAATTTCATAAAAAAGTACGTACAAACAGCAACGCATTCAATTGTTGACGCCTCTCCTCCTCCTCCTCCTCCTCCTCCTCCTCTTCCTCCACGCTAAAATTCCCTCGGATATAATATACCTTGATTTTCAGAAAGCCTTCGATACAGTTCCCCACAAGCGACTGTTGACCAAGCTAAGGGCACATGGCTTAGGAGAGCAGTTATGTTCATGGATTGGCGATTGGCTTGCAAATCGTAAACAACGGGTAGTAATACTGTTGCTTCTCTTGCTCTCTTCTACCGTTATTTTCATGCTCACTGCTCTTCTGAACTTGCTAACTGCATGCCTCCCCCCCTCCCGCGGCCTCGCTGCACAAGACTTTCTACTCATTCTCATCTCTATTCTGTCCATCTTCCTAATGCAAGAGTTAATCAGTATCTTTACTCTTTCATCCCTTTCACTTGTAAACTCTGGAACTCTCTTCCTGTTTCTATTTTTCCACTTTCCTACGACTTAAATCTTTTCAAAAGAAGAGTAACAAGACACCTCCCGAACTAAATTGGCTCACCCCTCTTTTTTATTTTATTCCCTTACTGTCTTCTTTATAGGGACTGGCAACTAAGCGGGCCTTGTGTTACCCATTTTTGTTGTGCCCTTGGCCAGTTCCTTGTGATGTAAAAAAAAAAAAAAAAAAAAAAAAAAAAAAAAAAAAAAAAAATGGCGAGGCATCTGATTGGTTAGACCGTTAAGCCCCGTCCACACTACCACTCACCACCGTCGGCGCTTCCCGTCGAACAGTGTTCGTCACTCAAAAGTGCAGTGTGGACACGATGCCGACGAGCAAAATGTAACCGGCGGCATTGCCCGCCAACATTCAGCAGGTTTAATATTGGGCGGGCATGACCGTCACTCACGGGTCAGCGCCGAACACATGCTTCAAGTTATCGCCAATTTTCACCATCTAGATATTTTTGTATTGCTATGTGTCTTATACCATCAGAACCAAGAAAGTCAGCTGATTACGAATCTGTGATCAAAAATAAATGGGAGAAATAGTAGAGAAATTGCAGCGAGTTGAAGACAAAAAAGTGATAAAAATGTTTATACACTATTTCTTTTTGCTATATTTTTTAGAATACACAAAAAGGTTTTCGTATATTTTTCTTTCTTATGATATGCAGAAATGTGTCATGAAGATGATAGTTGGGTCAGTTTTTCTAAACTTCCTGTGGTTATTTCATAATCTCGAGTGATTGTACGCGATATGCAGAAAACATGACTCTCACTTTGAAATCAGGAAGCGCGCTGACCGCCGAGCAAAACCGTTCGTGTGGACACAACTCTGGCAACGGCATTGCCCGTCGGCAAGCACCGACGGGAAGCGCCGACGGTGGTGAGTGGTAGTGTGGACGGGGCTTTAGATGTTACTAGTGGGGTGCCTCAGGGCTCGGTCCTGGGTCCTACTCTTTTTCTGATATATATCAATGATCTGGACTGCGGACTTGTATCTAAAATATCGAAATTTGCAGATGACACCAAATTAGGCGGTAAAGCATATACTAGAGAAAACTGCGAACTCTTACAACGTGATCTCGACAAACTATCAGATTGGAGTGATGAATGTTTATTAAAATTCAATTCCGATAAATGTAAAGTAATGCATATAGGCAACGATAACCTCAAATATAACTATCAAATGCAAAATAAATCGTTAACTGAAGTACAGCAGGAAAAGGATTTAGGTGTCATCATCAGTATAATCTTAAAACCAGTCCACATTGCCTAGCTGCCAGTAAAAAGGCGAATATGATGTTGGGCTTCATTAAACGCAACTTTGAACGTAAAACTCCGAAAGTAATGACACGATTATACACGTCTTTGGTTAGACCGCACTTAGAATATGCCGTTCAATTCTGGTCGCCTTGTTTCGTAAAAGATCAAGCCAAATTGGAATAAGTGCAAAGAAGAGAAACCAAAAAAATTTCCCAAATCTCTGCGAAATTCATCTTATGAAGAGAGACTGCGGAAACTTAATATGTTTTCCTTAAAGGATCGTAGAATCCGTGGGGACTTGATAGAAACCTTTAATATCCTAAAAGAATTTGATGTCATTAATCAAGAGAACCTATTCGAACTTTCTCCTCAAGTGACAACAAGAAAAAACGGTTTAAAACTAAACGGCCAACGTTGCATCACAGATTTCCGTAAAAATTATTTCAATGTTAGAGTTGTTGATCGATGGAACAAGTTACCAGCAAATGTTGTCGAAACCAGCACAATAACTACATTTAAATACAGACTTGACGCGCACTGTAAAGGCGGCGTCACACTAGCACTTTTTCCGTCTAGTTAGACGATTTCCGTTGGTTTTTTCTCGTTCTGTCTAGTTTTTCCGTCTGAATCAGTCAGTCTGAGTCAGACGATCATGATCGTCTTCATATGGAAAGTTGAAGACGACTTTCATAGTCAAATCAAAATCCATAGTGATTACTTTAAAGATATTCGATATAAATTAGTAATTTTTTGCAAATTATAATTCAATACATTTGAAAGTATTAAAAATATTCAAGTGACTATTGTACATGTAGATACATTTAAAAGCCGGTTCTATATAACAGCCAACAGTCTCTCGCATGACTCGATTGTTGTTGTTGTTCTTCTTCTTGTGACCTTTTCTGCTTATTATCGCTTTGTAGGTCGTCTGTCAAGCTCGTTGTGTTTCTTTTTCAAGACACACTCAAAATTTGTTTCTCACTCTTCAAGGCTTCAACTTAAGATTATAGACGAAATTCTGTGGACACGTAGCTCAGAAGAATTTCTCGTTGAATGCATACGCGTGGCCACCCTTGTCTCTGGGACCACAGATCAGACTTGTACACCAAGAAGGCCTTGATATTCTAGGTCTTATCTAGGTCTTATTATATCTAGGTCGATATTAGGTCTACTATTGATAAATAATACACATAATTAAGTGTATATCAGCAATAGCTTGCCCTGGCGTCGGAGCCATGTTTGTTTACAGTCGAAGGAACAGCTGACTGGTAGTGCAGGCGAACGATTGTGTGTGTGTGACGGCTTGCAGTCAGAAAATTGTTAGCTATTAGAAAGTTGCTGAAAAAACTAGACGGAAAAAGTGCGAGTGTGACGCCGCCTTAAGGTAAATGGGTACTGATAGTGCCCTCCGAATTCATATTATAGTCCCCCCGGATCGATTAGTGATAGTGATAGTTGTAGTTAGTATATTTCATATCCTATCATTCTTCACTACGAAACTTCCATGTTCCTATCTTCTTTAGGGACATGGTATCATTTTCCAGCTGTTCCTCTTACATGTAGTTGATAGTTAGTAGTATGTAGTTCAACAGATACCCTAGTTATGGTCCAATAGGTCTCC
>JACEEZ010006395.1:552084-647084 GCA_016584305.1 Chionoecetes opilio | reverse complement strand
TCAAGGCTTCAACTTAAGATTATAGACGAAATTCTGTGGACACGTAGCTCAGAAGAATTTCTCGTTGAATGCATACGCGTGGCCACCTTGTCTCTGGGACCACAGATCAGACTTGTACACCAAGAAGGCCTTGATATTCTAGGTCTTATCTAGGTCTTATTATATCTAGGTCGATATTAGGTCTACTATTGATAAATAATACACATAATTAAGTGTATATCAGCAATAGCTTGCCCTGGCGTCGGAGCCATGTTTGTTTACAGTCGAAGGAACAGCTGACTGGTAGTGCAGGCGAACGATTGTGTGTGTGTGACGGCTTGCAGTCAGAAAATTGTTAGCTATTAGAAAGTTGCTGAAAAAACTAGACGGAAAAAGTGCGAGTGTGACGCCGCCTTAAGGTAAATGGGTACTGATAGTGCCCTCCGAATTCATATTATAGTCCCCCGGATCGATTAGTGATAGTGATAGTTGTAGTTAGTATATTTCATATCCTATCATTCTTCACTACGAAACTTCCATGTTCCTATCTTCTTTAGGGACATGGTATCATTTTCCAGCTGTTCCTTTACATGTAGTTGATAGTTAGTAGTATGTAGTTCAACAGATACCCTAGTTATGGTCCAATAGGTCTCCTGGTGTCTGTTATTCCTATGTATTCCTCCTCCTCCTCCTCCTCCTCCTCCTCCTCCTGTTCATCTCACTCGTAACAGAAACACAAGCGAGACTTTCCCTCCCTACGGTCAATACAATGCTGTTCTTCGTACCTTGTTGTGTTATCTACTTAAAACATTCACACTGATGCATTCTGGCGACCTTACATTATGCAGAAAGACCAAACTAAGAGGAGGAGGAGGAGGAGGAGGAGGAGGAGGAGGTGGAGGAGGAGGAGGAAATGATACTGATGCTCTCTCTCAATTTCCTATCTCCTTTTCTTCCTTCCCCTCTCTCTTTCAGCCTTTACTCACTGCTCCTCTTCCCTCCATTCCTCTCTCTCTTCCATCCCCACGCGTGTGCATAATTGAGCCGCAACCTAAATATGTTACAACTCAACTTGTTTTATACTGCAGATGTGCAATGGCAAAGGGGGAAGAGAGAGAGAGAGGATAGAACGAGAGAGAGAGAGAGAGAGAGAGAGAGAGAGAGAGAGAGGAGGAGAGAGAGAGAGAGAGAGAGAGAGAGAGAGGAGATGAGGAGAAGGAGCGAGAGGAGAGAAGAGATGGAGAGAGAGGAGAGAGAGAGACTTCCCCACTATCTCGTGTTGACCAATAAAATTGCAGCAATCAGTCAGCCTATCGAATGAGCGGTCTTTCACATCTTCACTACACTGGTTCCAACTTCCAATCTGAAAAAATCTGGCCCATAGAGGCTGTTTACCTCCTTAGTTAGTTCCAAACTAACACGTCTGGAGACCCTTATCGCCGCGTCATATTAACTCTAAAGCCGCAGTCACACGAGGCGATTTTACTCGCCGCTACAAGTAGCGGCGATACCCGCCACATGACAGTCGCTGCTACTGAGCCAGTCACACGAGAGACTTACTCGCCGCTACAAGTAGCGGCGACTACCCGCCAAGACAGTCGCTGCACGAGCCAGCAACGAGACGACTTTACTCGCCGCTACTACGTTTTAGTTTCGGCTTATTACTAAATAATAAAATGAGGGGACGAGATACAAAGGGGCTAGTAATAACTAACTCAACACAAAATATGAGACTTTACATCTTCTATAATAATATAAGCGAAAGTGTGTCTGTCTGTCTGTCTGTTCTGTCTGTCGTCTGTCTGTCTGTCGTCTGTGTGTGTGTGGTATAGGTTCCGCCCCCCGTGGCGCAAACACCTCATATGGCACATTTTGGAATCAGGTTGACCAGGGGAAGGTCATAAGCCCACTTATGAGATGATCCGATCACTTTTTTTTTTTTTTTTTTTTTAGCAGCCTATTAGCGAGAAATGTGAAAACAAAAGTGAGTTGCGAGAATTGAGGAAGCCTTGATGTAGGGTGATGGGTAATGGGTGAGTGAATGGGTGGGGTGATGGGTAATGGGTGTGGGTGATGGGTGAGTGAATGGGTGGGGGGTGATGGGTTGGGGGTGATGGGTGATGGGTGAGGAATAGGTGGGGGGTGATGGGTAATGGGTGAGTGAATGGGTGTGTGGTGATGGGTAATGGGTGAGTGAATGGGTGGGGGGTGATGGGTAATGGGTGAGTGAATGGGTGGGGGGTGGATGGATAATGGGTGAGTGAATGGGTGTGTGGTGATGGGTAATGGGTGAGTGAATGGGTGGGGGGTGATGGGTAATGGGTGAGTGAATGGGTGGGGGGTGATGGGTAATGGGTGAGTGAATGGGTGGGGGTGATGAGTAATGGGTGAGTGAATGGGTGGGGGTGATGGGTAATGGGTGAGTGAATGGGTGGGGGGAATACATACATTTCTACATCCATGATTTCAGGAAAGTTAAAAGGGGCTATCTGGAGAGTCCATGTTTGGTGGGTCGAAGGCCCACCAAACACAGGTGGTGGGCCAAAGGCCCACCAATAGCCCTCCGCAGGAGCTAGCCAAAAAGTCCGCCCGGAGGGCGGCTTTGCGGTAGTATATATATATAATTATATATATATATATATATATATAATATATTATATATAAATATAATATAATATATATATATATATATATATATTATATATATATATATATATATATATATATATATTGATATATATATATATATATATATATATATATTACAGATTGACTTTTAATTTCTGGTATGATATGCGCCTAAAGGAAAATAAGTATAAACCCAGCGGCCTGTGGGCTATATATAAACCAAGGAGGGGGGATAAGCCTAGTCCGAAAGAATGCAAATAGGATAATATTAAAGGCCCCTTTGATTTTCAGTCCCGCAAATTATTATGAAATCTAAAACTTCTGGTACTTACCAAATTTGAGGACGATTCCCTTCCAGATATAACGTTTCTCCAGAAGGCGTCTGCTTTCTCAAACCAAAAAAGCTTTGGTTTATAAACATCGTCAGTTCCGGCTCCACTTTTCATAGATTTCTTCACCTTGTTCACTTCATTCCTATATGCATCCTTCAAGTTCTTTATTTTCTTCCTCAGAGTCTCTTTGCCAGGAATCTCAAAAACCAGCCTCAATCAGTTCGTTAATTAAACTTTTAAAACTGTGCTCCCTCGCATTTCTCTTCATGTAGTTTTCATTGTTTGTATCCCACAAACCTTCATATCTATAATAATATAAGCGAAAGTGTGTCTGTGTGTGTG
Source organism: Chionoecetes opilio (assembly GCA_016584305.1). Lineage (NCBI taxonomy): Eukaryota > Metazoa > Arthropoda > Malacostraca > Decapoda > Majidae > Chionoecetes > Chionoecetes opilio. The sequence continues at coordinate 643,803 of JACEEZ010006395.1, read as the reverse complement.
TCTGTGTATCTGTGTGTCTGTGTGTGTGTCCGCGATAGGTGCCGCCCCCAGTGCCCCAATCCCATCATGTGGCACAGTTTTGGAACCGGGTCTACCAGGGGCACATTTTAAGCCCACTTATGAGATGATCCGATCACTTTTTTTTTTCTTTTTTTTTAGTCTTTTAGCGAGAATTGTGAAGAAGAAAAAAGTGGGTTGCGAGAATTGAGGAAACCTTGATGTAGGGTGATGGGTAATGGGTGAGTGAATGGGTGGGGGGATGGGTAATGGGTGTGGGGTGATGGGTGAGTGAATGTGTGGGGGGTGATGGGTTGGGGGTGATGGGTGATGGGTGAGGGAATAGGTGGGGGGTGATGGGTAATGGGTGAGTGAATGGGTGTGTGGTGATGGGTAATGGGTGAGTGAATGGGTGTGTGGTGATGGGTAATGGGTGAGTGAATGGGTGGGGGGAATACATACATTTCTACATCCATGATTTCAGGAAAGTTATAAGGGGCTATCTGGAGAGTCTGTGTTTGGTGGGCCGAAGGAAGACCCACCAAACACAGGTGGTGGGCCGAAGGCCCACCAATAGCCCTCCGCAGGAGCTAGCCAAAAAGTCCGCCCGGAGGGCGGCTTTGCGGCTAGTTTTCTATAAATGTCCAAAAATCTAATGATTTCATCCCCTGACCACTTCATAACTTGTTTGTCTGTCATATTTCATACGTGGGAAAACAAACTCAATAGCTGACTCGGTGGTGGTCACTGCGCGACTGCATGGTCACATGAAGCGACTATGGACCTACTAGTAGCCGCGACTAGGTCACGTGATCATGAAATCGCGCGCTACCGGCGAGCAAAGTTGAACATGTTTAACTTTAGTAGCTGCGAGTATTTTTAGTTGCCAGTTGGACTTGCTAGTGACGACTAACCGGTCACACTTGGCGACTAGGCGGCTACCAGTCGCAGCTACTGCAGTAGCGGCGAGTAAAGTCGCCTCGTGTGACTGCGGCTTAAAGGGTCGAGGTAGGTCCTGGTAGGAAGGTTGGAGTTAAAATTGGGATTAAAAAAAAGATCCTTAATATTGCGGACCTCCCTGTTTTGAAGAATCACACAGAAGATAATACAGTCTGAGATGTCAGATTTGAAGTGTGATCAGATTATCATGGCAGATCCCACCCTCGAAGTGATGGAGGACGAGCCACAGCCGAAGACTTGTGGTCTTGTGTACGTCTTCAGGCGGTTATGGCGATCCTTGAACAAAAGCACAGCAAAGGAAAGGAAAACTAAAGACCAAGTCTATGCTGAAAACGAGCTACAGGAGCAAGAAATAGGAATTGGCGCAGAGAAATGCGTACAAGAAACAGAAACGAGAAAGATAGAGAAATAAAGGAAGTTGAAGAAGTAGAAAAAACACAAAACGATGCGGCAATAGAAGGAAACGTAGCCACGGCCCAGGAAGCGTTGGCCGACGCCGTCACACCTGAAGGCGCGACGCAGGAACAGGGGCAGCAGGAGGCAGAGGGAGTAGAGCAGGAACGAGGCCCCGCTGCCGAAGACGCCGGCGAGCAGCAGGAGGCGAAGGAAGAAGCAGTGGTTGTAGAGCAAGAACGAGGCCCCGCTGCCGAAGACGCCGGCGAGCAGCAGGAGGCGAAGGAAGAAGTAGTGGTTGTAGAGCAAGAACAAGGCCCCGCTGCCGAAGACGCCGGCGAGCAGCAGGAGGCGAAGGAAGAAGTAGTGGTTGTAGAGCAGGAACAAGGCCCCGCTGCAAGACGCCGGCGAGCAGCAGGAGGCGAAGGAAGAAGCAGTGGTTGTAGGCAAGAAAACGAGGCCCCGCTGCCGAAGGACGCCGGCGAGCAGCAGGAGGGCGAAGGAAGTAGTGGGGTTTTAGAGCAAGAACGAGGGCCCCGCTGCCGAAGACCGCCGGCGAGCAGCAGGAGGCGAAGGAGGAAGCAGAGGGAGTAGAGCAAAAAAACGAGGCCCCGCTGCCGAAGACGCCGGCGAGCAGCAGCAGGAGGCGAAGGAGGAAAGCAGAGGGAGTAGAAGCAAGAAAAAGAGGCCCCCCTGCCGAAGACGCCGGCGAGCAGCAGGAGGCGAAGGAGGAAGCAGTGGTTGTAGAGCAAGAACGAGGCCCCGCTGCCGAAGACGCCGGCGAGCAGCATGAGGCGAAGGAGGAAGCAGAGGGAGTAGAGCAAGAACGAGGCCCCGCTGCCGAAGACGCCGGCGAGCAGCAGGAGGCGAAGGAGGAAGCAGAGGTTGTAGAGCAAGAACGAGGCCCCGCTGCCGAAGACGCCGGCGAGCAGCAGGAGGCGAAGGAGGAAGCAGAGGGAGTAGAGCAAGAACGAGGCCCCGCTGCCGAAGACCGCGCGAGCAGCAGGAGGCGAAGGCAGGAAAGCAGGGGAGGTAGAGCAAGAACGAGGCCCCGCTGCCGAAGACGCCGGCGAGCAGCAGGAGGCGAAGCAGGAAGCAGAGGGAGTAGAGCAAGAACGAGGCCCCGATTTATGGCTGATCGTTACGAAATATTTGATTATAAACTGTGAATACTTCAAACATTGACGTTCCTGTGTTTGTAAAAGTAAGTGGAAGTTTACCGTTGTAACAAAAGTGTGTCACTGTAATCATATTTTTGTTAATAATAAAATACTCTCAGAAGTATCCTGCTTTATAAATTTGCCCTTTTCACTTCGATAAAAGTAATGCAGCATCTTATTGAGCTACTAGTAAAATAACAACAGAAGAGAGAGAGAGAGAGAGAGAGAGGGGAGAGAGAGAGAGAAGAGAGAGATGAGGAGAGGAGAGAGAGAGGAGAGAGAGAGACGAGAGAGAGAGGAGAGAGGAGAGAGAGAGAGAGAGAGAGAGAGAGAGAGATGAGGAAGAGATGAGAGAGAGAGAGAGAGAGAGAGAGGAGAGAGAGAGGGGGGGTGGGACGGGTGAGAGAGAGAGAGAGAGAGAGGGGGGCGAGGTAGGAGGGACGAGAGAGAGAGAGATGAGAGAGGAGTGGAGAGAGAAGAGAGAGAGAGAGATGGGTCCCTGTGTGCGATGGAATTTGATGATCCTTGATGTGTGAGCTTTGAATATGACACTAGAGACTTCAGGTATTGGGTTATTCATTATTTCTCTCTCTCTCTCTCTCTCTCTCTCTTCCTCTCTCTCTCTCTCTTGTTTCAGTATTTTGTCTTTTGGTCTCATCATTTCCGTATACACACATCTTTTCTTTTAATTCCCTAAGTAGTTACATTTGAGCGTACTAATAGTGACGATAATGCCAAGAAAGTTCATGATAAAAATAATGTTGACATCAATTACCTATTCAATGGTATACGAGGTGATAAATTGAGAGTAACAATTATAAATCACAATGCTGCTGTTGATGCTGATGATGCTGATGATGGAAGTGTTGTGAAGGAATACAAAGGAATACAAAGGAAACACAAACAGCAACAGACCGATAGGTCCTTACAAGACTGTTTTTTGCTTTAACTATACACAATAACTAGGATAATAGAGAGAAAGGATAGGAAGTAGAAGGCGCCTCCTCACCACAATCCCTCCAGCCGAAGCTGCCGTGAAAAGAAAGTGATTACCCATGCAATATAGAAAGAAAAAACTGCATGGAATTTGTGAGGGAAAGTTGAACAAGCTGTAATCTAGGCGAACTACTACTAGTTTGTGGGGTAGGTTTAGTGCCTTGATAGGATAGGTATGTTATGTGTGGTTTTGTAATGGTGTGAAACACCGTGTGGAGGCTTCCAGGGTGTGCGGCAGCCTTGCCTGGCGCCTTTCTTCTTTATTCGCGACTGGGCAGCAGTCAATCAGGCCCCAGTCCGTTCAATCCACTGCGGATGTGTACTTTCCATGTTAGGACGCCGTACACTTCAAAGCCTCCGCAGCAGTGACCCCTGGTACCTTAAATCCCGATGGTCGGTCACTACTGGTCAGGAACCCTAAACTGAACCACAGCCCGTCACATGTCGAACGAGTAGTAGTGGTACCGTTTAAACTCGGGGCTATCTTGTGTGTGTTATGAGGTCTATGTAGTGTTGGGTAGGCTCAGGGTTGAAGTCAGGGGTGGTGCGGCAGCCTTGAATGGCGCTTTCTTGGGAGGCAGCAGTCAATCAGGCCCCAGCTCCGTTCAACCACTGCGGAGTGCATCTTTACAGAGGACGCCGTGCACTTCAATGCCCCTGCAGCAGCAGTGACCCTGGTATATAAATCCGATGGTGGTCACTAACTGACAGGGCCCTTACGAACCACAGCCCGTCACAGTTCAAAAGTTGTAGTAGTTGACGTTTATCGGGCTGTCTGAGACGTGTGGGAGGGGTTGTGTAAGACGCGACTCGCAATCATTTTACGCAATGAGAGTAAGTTTCAGAGGCCCGCGAGATAAATTTATTATTCCGAGGATTTAAACAGTGGACAACCGGGGATTTGATATGAAATATTTATCGAGGCGACTTTAAATGATTCTATTGTATTTGAGTTTATAGTCTGACGGCAGCCCATTCCCATACGTTTACAACACGGTTTGTGAAGACAGTACTGTGCTTCGTTCGTTACAAACCGTTCTGGAATTATTTAAATCCGTTGTTCTAGTTGAGCTGGGACCGGTATAGCGTGAAAGATTTTCTGGGACTACGTTCGTAAAATCCGTTGAAGATTTTAAATACTTCGATGAGGGTCACTCTTATCCTTCGTTTTGTTAGTGGGAATAAAGTTAAGTTCTTTGAGCCGAGTTCGTACGATTTTATTTCGCATCTAGGTATCATTTTGGTTACTCTGCGATGGCATTGTTTATGTTTATCTATGTCCTTATTTATAATAAGGTGACAAGACTGCACACAGTATTCTAGATGAGGGCGAACAAGCGAGTTAAACACCGAGTGATGAGTATAACGTTGTCAGATTTGAAAACTGGGGGGGGGGGAAAAAGTTCGTCCAAGTTAAAGCCAACCAATATTGCCCCGTTTTACTACCTCATAAGTTGGTTATTCGGTTGAGATCTTTCGAGATTTATAACGCCTAAATCTTTTTCTTTATCAAAGTGTTAGTTGGAAATCGTTCATCCCGTAACTTTATGAGGTGGTTGTTATTACCGCTATTGTAGTACAGGGCATTTGTCAAGGTTGAAATTCATTTGCCATGTTTTGACCATTCTGTTAGCGTGTTTAAGGGTCGTTTTGTATGCGTTGGCGCTGAGATTTCTGTAGAGGCTATGTTTGTGATTTCGTTGTCATCAGCAAATTTCGAATCCTGCTGTGATCCCTCGTCAATTGTCATTTATGTATATAGAACAGGATAGTCCGAGAACTGATCCTTGAGGAACAACCAACTATTTACACTGGTCCAGTAGGAAGAATTTCCATTTATACCACCTCTTTGTTTACGATTTGACAGACAGTTTTCTATCCAATTTGAAAGATGGCTGTTATACCATGAGCTTTTTACTTTGCTAATGAGACGCTTATGAGGAACTTTGTCGAACGCTTTTGAAAAACGAGGTAAACTACGTCTACTGCCCTCGTGTTGTCGATACATTTTGAATACATATTGAAAAATCAAGTAAGTTTGAGAGCATGAGCGTTTTTTATTTCTGACACCCATGCTGCGGTCGTGATTATGTCATTTTTTCTAAGAACTTAACGATTTTGTCCTTATGATGGATTTCCTATTAATTTCCAGCAACTGATGTTAAACTGTTGGGCGATAGTTTCCGGCTGCGACTTGCTTCCTTTTTTAAATATGGGTGTGACCTTTGCGAGTTTCCATTCGCCCACGGTACATTTCCGGTGAGTAAAGACTTATGAAATAAAGATGGAAGTGGTTTTTACTATTCGTTCTTTGCTTCTTAAATGCGTGGCGGAAAGTTATCCAGGACCAGGAAGCTTGGTTTATCTTCAGTTTTATCGCGGGCAAAATGTCACAGTCCTGAAAGGTTAATGAGCTGAGGAAGTACCTTGTTCTGGGTTTTCGGGATGGGTTGATTTTGCGTGTTTTCCACTGTGAAGACTGATGCAAAAAAAAGTTATTTAGAGTATCCGCCATAGATACTTCATTTTCTGTGTGTTCGACATTTTCCATTTCCAACGCGTCCTATGGTTGACGTCATTACTTTTTCCTTTTAACTAGCTGTAGAATTCTTTAGGGTTTGATTTGCTCATTTCGGCAATACGTACTTCAAATTTTATCTTGCTCTGCTTAATGAGTTTTGTCGTTATTCGTCTAATCTGTCGTGATCAGCGTTTGTCGGTCTCATTTTTTGCTTTCTATGTGTTTTTCATATGCACGCTTTTTAAGCTGCAAGGCGGTCCTTGATTTCTTTCGGTCCACCATTCGGTTTAATGTTTTGAAAAGACGCCTATAAATCGCACTCCGGTATGGAGGATGTATTGCTAAGTTAAGGGCTTACCGGTGAATTCATGGCCACGCTACATTTAGGCGTTAATTTCTGAGATAACATTCCAATCGGTGTTCGGTAAGATTCTTTAGTTTCTTGAACGCTCTGCCTTTCCGATAATCAAGGCAATTTTTCTTTATTCGACTTCGTTGTCTTACTGATGTTAATACTGAAAGTAATCGGCCCGGTGGTCACTGCTACTAAATTCGGATACGGGACGTTAACGTTACGACAAGATTTTTCGCTATTGTGGAAAATAAGATCTAGAATATTTTAGCCTCTCGTTGGATGATCAACGTGTGGTATAAGCACTTTCTTGGAGATTTGAATAGAGAGTGTGCCCCGAAGTATTGTAAGCGAGCCGCCCAATTAGTAACGGGAATATTAAAATCACCGAATATTACGCTTTCGTTCTGAGAACTAATTTCCAATATTTTTCATAGAGTTCTTCGTCTATTTGTATTTGTTTTGAGCTGCGAGGTCGATAAACAAGGCCCATTACTAAATTTTTGAGACTGACGATTTAGTGAACCGGAAAATTACAGTACTGTTTCAGTTCGTGTTTAGATACTACAAGGGGAGAAGGCAGGACTTTATAATAAATAATACACCCTTCCTCCTGCTCTTCGAGTCGTCTGAACTTAAAGAAGTTATTACCCCTGTATCGCAAATTCAGCCAAAAAAAATTCTTCTATTTGTCCGTAAGTTATCCATGACTCTGAAATTCCGATGGATGCGTTATTGTTCTGAATAAACTAGTTCCTCTAAACATGAATTTGTAGTATACTACGGGCATTAAGTAACAGCTTTAATATCGGTGATGGGTAGTTGGGGCGTTGCGGGTACTAAAATTTTGGTGCTTTGAGTGAACGAGAACTTATATTTGGGACATCGAGCTTAGGGTGTTGTCGGAAACTCTACCTGCTGGGAGTTTTTTGATTTGTAGTTAGTTACAGCGGTCATGAGGAGCCTACCGAGTCGCATGCAGAGAACCAACTGAAGTTAAGTGGAGGACCATGTATCGGAAGAAGAATCGGTTGGTTTTAACAAAATGGTCCCATAGGTTATATATTCAAACTCTTCTTCTTTACAGAGATTTGCGAGACGATTGTTTGTGCCTGAAGGCCTTGTTGTAGAAGCTGTTTTGCCGCCATTGATCCTCGGAAGAATACCGATACGATGATTTTACTAGATTTTACTTATATTTGTTATCATCTTGCGATATTTAGTAAGGAGGCCTCTGAATCTGGTTTTGTTTACGTCATTGTTTCCCGCGTGAATAATGATCAGGTGTTTCGTCGAAAGGAGGAGGAAAGGAGGAAGAGTAAGTCATATTGAGGCGGTCGCTGCAACTCACATGGGCTAACTTTATTCCAAAACTCTAATCCTCCGCGACACCGTAACCAATCCCTTCTCCCCCCCCCCCCCTAGTCTCATTCTAACGATGAGTTGTTGTTTTGTTTTATCAGTAACGGTGCTCAATCCCCGATGTTAATTTTATGCCATACCGATCCTTCCTTCATAATACACCGTCCGACCAACGCCCCTATACGAAGGAATTTAATACAAGAATGTATCCTTGTCCTATACATATACCACACCAAAACCCACGTCTGTCCACCAGCAAGCAAAAAAAAAAATATATAATAATAGAATGGAAAAAAAAGATATAATCAAATATAGATTAAAATAGATTAAAAAATGGCATAAAACATCGTGTGCTCTTATTGTTGGTAGTATAACTTTTCAACCTCATTCTGAATATTACGATAGCTGCAATTTCGGCTTAGTTAACTTTGAAATATCATATTAAACACGTATGATTTCCTATATAAGTCTATAGTGAGCAATGAGTGCCGCAACAGAGGGGTACCGGTGGTGGTGGTGACACTATCGTGTGTCCCAGTCAATGGTGCCTCATGTGATGGGCAGTCAGGTGCCTCATAGTGATGGTGCAGTTTCATGGTTGCCTCATAGTGGTGGTACCGTCATGGTTGCCTATAGTGGTTGGGAAGTCAATGGTGCCTCATAGTTGATGGGCGTCATGGTGCCTCATAGTGATGGGCAAGTCATGGTTGCCTATCATAGTGAATGGGCAGTCAAGTGCCTCATTAGTGATGGGCAGTCATGGTCGCCTCATAGTGATGGGCAGTCATGGTGCCTCCTAGTGATGGGCCGTCATGGTTGCCTCATAGGGTGGGCAGTCATGGGCCTCATAGGGTGGGCAGTCAGTCATGGTGTTAATAGTGGTGGGCAGAGTCATGGTGCATCTAGTGTGGGGCATCATGGTGCCTCATAGTGGTGGGCAGTCATGGTGCCTCATAGTGGTGGGCAGTCATGGTGCCTCATAGTGGTGGGCAGTCATGGGTGCCTCATAGTGGTGGGCAGTCATGGTGCCTCAGGGGCGGGGGGCGGCACTATACATACATATATCCTCAACCACCCAGCTGTTGTATTGTACATATCCTTTTAGACGCGTAACCATACCCTTAGGCGACCTCGCTAATCCGTTGTCATTAAAACCCTCCCCTTTGTATAGCCTAGATGTGAAAGAGAAGGAAGGAGAGAATGAAATGTGAACATGAAGGAGTATTGTGAGAGGGATTGTGTTATATGTGAGGAGAGAATAGAGCGCTCTGATGAACCTCTGATGACCCTTGTGTTAAAAGTTGGCATTCTCGCGTGTCATTCTCTCCCGAGGGATGATTCTTTTCCGTCATTCCTCAACGGCAGTGCGAGCAGGTGCACCAAAGTTACTAATGATCACGAGGAAATCTACCAACCGATGAAGACGACAGCGCCAGGTCGGAAGAGAGGATGAAAGCACTGATAGGTGATGATAATAAAGCGTCTGCTAAGGTAATATTTGCAGGGCATTACCACAAGAGTCTGTGTTATTAATGGAAGTTTTGGTCGTATAGATTGGAGTGTGGAGAGGATAACGATGCACGGAGGAAAGACACGAGATTTATAGCATCATCGGTAATGGCAGTTCCAATAATGGCAGCTGCCGTCACTGTTTAATAAATGGTTCAAACGAATGTAGGAGCACAGTGACAAACGGAGACACAATAGTACAATTTGTGTTGAGAAAGTAAGCATTTACCCATGACTTGCTCCTTCTCGTCATGTTGGTCTCAATACCTGCCTGTCTCCCTTCCTTGTGGTCTGCCTCACTATATCATTATCTCCTTTAATGCCAGTATCATAACCTGCTTGACCATTTCCCACAACCACAACCCTAACCACCTCTCCACTCTCTCTCCTCTCCTCTCTCTCTCTCTTCTCTCTCTCTCTCTCTCTCTTCTCTCTCCTCTCTCTCTCTCTTCTCTCTCTGTGTAATTTACACGCCTGTATGTCTCAAAGACCAAGAAAATTTACTTCCCTATCATTTTCTTAAAAGTTGGTAGCAATCAAGTCAGTTACTTGTCTGTTGAGAAAAAGAAGCTATGCATATCTGATCTTACATCGTCAACATTTCTTCAATGATATCAAATGGTACTTTTATAAACAAAAATCATCACGTGTTATTTTTCTAAACTTCGCCCAATTATGTCGTTTTGCCTTGGAGAGGGATCGAAATCGGAACTAGTAATTCAAAGTATTATCGAAACTCTCCTGTCAAACCAAAGTGGCCTTAAGTAGTAAACCACGCGAGGTTCCTGGAGAGGATGAAGAGATGGGAGAGGGGGGAAGGGGGGTTGTTAAAGTGAAATAATAGTTCCCACTCCCAGCTCACCATCGCGTAAAACTGAAAAGTGGGAAAAGTGTGGGAGAGCGCGGAAGTTATATATGGCCTCGGCGGATGATTTGCTGGCGTACTGCAATGGTGCCTTCAGGGAGTCAGGCAGGGCTGATGGCATCACATTTCAGAAATTCCCCACTAAAAGAAAACCGGGTCTGTTTGGTTCATAGCGTGGGAGGAACAGGGGACGTGACTTGTATGAAGAGGAGGAGAAAAAGGAAAGGGAGATTTATGGAGGAGAAACGAGGAACTTCGACTTTGATCGGAAAAAATTATAACAGAATGATAGAGAAGCTCCAATCAAATTGTATTTCTTGCTTTATTTTAAATCATAAGTTTATTTATATAATTCAGTAAGATTTAATATGATGATATATTCTCTTGATCATGACATCATTCGCATAGGTCATCATAATAAAAGTCTTCAAGTTGGGGAACTACGGTTAGCCTACACCTATAGTACAATGAACTCACACATCACTGGCCGTTGAGGATTAATTAGTACTCCCACAGTATCCCAGGCTTTCATTAGAGCACATATGCGTCTTTGCTTTAAATAATCCGGGAAGATTTGTTCGTTCCCTCGGTTGAAAAAGAAAATCTATTCAAGCGCTCAAGTCCTGCCCAGTACAAAACTTTTATATCTATCATTTTTCCTCTTTTTTCTGTTATTTTTTTTCATGTAAAATATGGCTTTGTAACACGATAAGTTAGACACAAGTTGAAATTAGAGAGAAAGCTCCATATAACAAAAAGTTTCGTTCCTAACAGGTCTTTGCTCCAATCTTACAGGCGTCTAAATAATTACAAGGTGGAGAGTCAGATTAAGGGAAAATGTTCTACACTATCAGGGAAAAAACGTGAGGGTACTGAAGGATAGAAAATGCATGAACTCTGCATGTTGTTGCTGACCAGAATATAGATGAACATAAAATCATACGGGGTAGACCGCTGGAGGGGAAAAGCATGCAGTTTACTTGAAAAATTACAGTATAGCAGACAGAAAAAGGAATAACACTGCGGTGGACAATGAGAGCGTGAAGACAAAAAATGCAGTGAGTTCACAACATTAATATCCGTAATGCCAACCCTCTATAGCATTGTGTGAGTCACTTTGCTCACTTCTTGCATTAATTCCTTTCAATCACAGCATACTCCGTTATTTGGCTTTAATACGTTCTCTGGCATGTTCTCTCTCTCTCTCTCTCTCCTCTCGCTCTCTCTCTCTCTCCTCTCTCTCTCTCTCTCTCTCTCTCTCTCTCTCTCTCTCTCTCTCTCTCTCTCTCTCTCAATAAATAAATAAATAAATAAATAAAGATAAAGCACGAATTTTCGTAGTGGTAATTGAAAGGGACAGATGAATAACCAGGACGAGATGAACGTATGGTGCACATTGTGATAATGCAAGGAAGTCCAAGGTGGTAGTCACGTATACATACATTACCGCAGTGACTCCTATTGAGACAAGTTTTCCATTAAATTATAACAATGATAAAAATATTTACTTGATAGGGAAGTAACATTTTCTTTGGCGCCTCCTCTTACCTGACGGCCACGTAAATTGCACCTCAGAAAATCAGTCATAATATTCCCTCTCTTCGTGACGCAACAACCACCATTGAAGAAACTGCCTGTAAACCATAACATCATGTTCACCATGCGAATGCAGCAAGAACAGCACAGAAACATAAGAACATAAGAAAAAAAGGGAAAAGCTACAAGAGGCCTCGAGACCTACACGCGGTATTTTCCTGTTACTTAACACTACCTAGATCCACCTTTCATCCCATCCATGAAATTGTCCAGCCTCCTTTTAAAATTCCCTATTGACTCCGTACTAACTATATCTGACTCCGCACTAACTACCTGAACAGATTACTGATCGATCAACCACTGCCGAAGTTATTCATCAATTTCTTATTACAGTAATTTAATAAATACAATTATGTCAGTCTTTCCATTACAGTTATGGCATGAGTACAACGGGGTTTTAAAATTAAAAATAAATATGCCACCGTTCCAAGTAAAAATTTCGTCCTTCGATCAACAAAATCTCACTCCGTAAGGGTTAGATCAGTGTTTCTCTTTTTACCACCCCGTCCCTTTTAGTATTTGGTCCTTGCCCCCAGGCCCCCCCTGTTTTCAACCAAGATATTTCAAGATAATCCTGAATCAGAAAAAAAAAAAAACTAAAAAAAAATGTGTGTTTTTTTAATACTTATTGTGCACAGAAATTATTCATTAAAAACCTTGCATATACCCAACAGGTTTAGTTAAATAACGTTATAAAGGCCGCCGCACACCCAGAAGCTACGCGAGCTAAGTTACGAATGTGTGGCTACGTGTCTTCGAAATGCTGCAGTATTAACAATAATAATATTGATAATAATAACGATAATGATGTTTAAAATAGTAATAATACTAACAATGAAAATAATAAAAAAATATTGATAACATAATAATGATAATAATGATAGAAATATTAATGAAATAATAATAAATAAAAATACCTTGATACCTTTGATACCTTTGAAGAATCTTGCCCGTTATCGGGCGGAGTTGAGGTGGGCCTCCATCATTCCAGGTGTGGTATGTAGCTCCCTTTTCCTTGCCTCCAGGACCACTGAAGGTAAAGTGTTGTCATGGAGCTACTGTAGCCTGGCGTGGGTGGTTGGTCTGGGATGTCAGCCAGCCCCTTGTCAAGGTGATGTTTGAAGGTGTCCGTGGTGACGCCCCCTTAGGTCCCGAATGTTTTCTTTTGGCACAATTGAAGAGCTGTACACCATTGTGGGAGAAGCTGTGGTGTATGAGGGTTTGTAGTCCTTTAGAGGAGGCGCATGTACTCTGTACATAGCACAGTCTGCCTCTTCTAGGATTTTAGTTTTCCTCCATACCTACTTTTGGAGCCAGACCCTCCAGGATTTTTCGGACATAGATTATGATGTACCTCTCTCGTCTGCGCTGCAGAGAGTAGAGGCCCAGTCTGTGCAGCCTCTCCCAGTAGTTGAGGTGCTGGAGACCATATATCTTGTTGGTATAGGTCCTTTGTGGTGCTTCCGCAGGGTGATGTCCTTTGTTTTGACCACAGTTGGCAGCAGTATCCTAGCCTTGGTCTTGCTAAGGACTTCCATAGCGTCAGCATGCAGGATTCCTCCCTTGTACGGAATGTTCTCAGGACCCATCCTGTTAGCTGTCGCGCTGTCTGGGTGATGGTGGTGTAGTGTAGGGAGAAAGTTCCATCGCTGCTCATATACACTCCCAGGTCTTTTGTGAAGTCTTTTGTTTGTATGGTTTGGTGTTGATACATATATGAGTGTTGTCTTTAGTAGATAGGTATTTCTGCCATATCTCAGAACTTCAAATTTTTCTCCGTTAAATTCCATATTGTTCTTTTCGGCCCACTCTATTATTGTATTGAGGTCCCACTGCAGTAGATCGGTGTCTGGGGATGTTTTTATTTTATGCCGTATACGGGTGTCTTCAGCAAATGAAGTAGCAGTGGAATATCTGAGATCTGTGTCAATGTCTGATATCATGATCAGAAATAATAATGGGCCAAGCACAGATCCTTGGGGAACACCACTTATGACTTGACACTGTGATGACTGTTACCATTATGGTGACAACTTGGTGCCTGTGGTGAGAAAACTGTGGATCCATCTCCCTACTCTGCCAGTTATGCCAAGGTTCTGAGTTTGTGGAGGAGAATGCCATGATCTACCTTGTCAAAGCCTTGGCAAAGTCTAGGTAGACTACATCAGCATTATCTCCATCCTGAGTTGCTTCTAATATAGCTTCATAATAACATATAATTATAATAATAAGTTAATAACAATAACAATAATAATAACATATATAATAACAATTATAATGATAACGATAATGGTAATAATAGTGATAATAATAATGATAAAAATAAAAAATAATAATAGTAGTAATAATAACAAAAAATAATATTTCATAGAAGTCTACAGAGTTAGTGAAATATGTCACGGCGTCACTACTAGTCCTTGAGCCAACCGGCCATATTTTGAAGTGAATGTCCGGCGGGGGGAGTAATTCTCTTATGATTTTCCATTAGGGCAATATCTCAGGTATCAGAAAATGCATGATGGACATCTGAGAACGGTAGCTAGTGCCCGGATGGACGCCATCTTGAAACCACCCAGCGCGAAAATGCCCATTTGGTGGGGTACATTGTTGCACGTGTATCTGGATTCTATACTAGCTATCGATGTGCGGTTGACGACTAAATATACGTCCAATGTGTACCGTCTAAAAAAAAATAATATGAAGCATTTGTATAGATTATTATTATAAAAATCAATTATCGAAAAAAAATCATATATTTTTCAATATTTTATTATTAGACTTGTACTTTTTTTAGTGAAACAACACTGGTATGATTTCCAAAATTTATGCATTTTGCTACACCGTTTATCTGTCTATAAAAATAACTCAACAAGTACAACATATCATCCCCACGATTTACAACAAATATATGTAAAGAGGCATAAAATGACTTGGGCCCGGGCCGCTGGCATTATCTATTCTGACGATAACGCAATTTAGGAATGTCGTACGGAGAGGATTTTAAACCATACGATATCTAAAAAGCGGGCGGAAATTGTTACATAGGAAATCTGCACTTTGGTGGCCATCTTGGATTTCAAAATGGCCGCCAATTATTTTAAATTAGTCATTACTAGAGTTTGGAAAGAACGTATGGAGCTGATTTTAACACCATACGATGTATATTCCTAATAAGCAAGCGGAGGTATCATTGAACTGTCATTTTTTTAGTCAAATAACACCGGTATGATCTTCCAAATTATACATTTTGCTAAACCGTTTATCTGTCTATAAAGATTTTCAGGAAATTTTGGCCTGCATTATAATAGAGAACAACATATGCTAACAATAACAGTGACACAAAGTTAATCATCAGAGTCGCCATCAGAGTCATTGGCATCCTGAGCCACGATAGCATCATCCTGCACCATTTTGGAGCATCCCTGCAGCTTACACAAAAACAGTGCACTTAACCCATTCAGTATGCAGGAGCAATCTGACGGTCGACACGTCCTTCTGCATGTGCATGAGAGAGATTCAAGACGACATCTGGAGCTGTAGACCCGCCATCCATCGGATTTTGAGCGAACCGCCATCATCGAGTCCCAGCCATGTCCTGCTGATGGTGCTGGGACGTCTGGCAGGTTTTCAAGGCGCGTCCCCAGATAGCCGCCTGATAGTTGGCCTAAGCGAATGCTGCATCAAGGAGTCTTCACAAGGCGGCAATTGTCCAGATCGATCTGGCCCTTCTTTGCACAGAAATGTGAAAAAACGGAGTGAATTAGAAACCGACGATCTTCGTGTTCCTGGCGTACAGCTGACACGTGAAGGCCTGAATGCTATTAAAAGGACGTCTGTTGGTACATTCCACGAAGATCCCAGATCTGTGAATGCTTGAAGATACAGACCCTTTCGCTTGCACAAGCTTCAAAGCCTTTATTTTTCCCTTGGCTAGCCAGAGCACTAACAGTGTCACACCCGCTCATGCATGAAGCCCTGGCAATGCACTGCAAACTCCAGACCCCAATACCGCAGCCAACTTCCAAAAGTCAATCATTCTGACTCGAACCTTTTTTCTCGTCTGATGAAGAGCTGACTATCGATGGTTCTTTCTGAGTTGAACAAAGTTGGCTGCGGTATTGGGGTCTGGAGTTTGCAGTGCATTGCCCGGGCTTCATGCATGGAGCGGGTGTGGACACTGTTAGTGCTCTGGCTAGCCAAGGAAAGATAAAGGCTTTGAAGCTTTTGCAAGCGAATGATCTGTTATCTTCAAGCATTCACAGATCTGGGATCTTCGTGGAATGTAAAAAACAGACGTCTTCAATAGATTCAGGCCTTCACGTGTCAGCTGTACGCCAGGAACACGAAGATCGTCGGTGCTATCACTCCGTTATCACATGTTCTGTGCAAAGAAGGGCCAGATCGAATCTGGACAATTGCCGCCTTGTGAAGACTCTTGATGCAGCATACGCTTAGGGCCAACTATCAGGGGGCTATCTGACGACGCAGCCTTGAAAACCTGCCAGACGTACCCAGCACCATCAGCAGGACATGGCTGGGAAAATCGATGATGGCGGTTCGCTCAAAATCCCATGGATGGCGGGTCTACCAGCTCCAGATGTCGTCTTGAATCTCATCTCATGCACATGCAGAAGGACGTGTCGACCGTCAGATTGCTCCTGCATACTGAATGGGTGAAGGCACTGTTGTGTGTAAGCTGCAGGATGCTCCAACATTTGGGGCAGGATGATGCTATCGTGGCTCAGGATGCCAATGACTTGATGGCGACTCTGATGATTAACTTTGTGTGCACTGTATATTGTATAGCATATGTTGTCTCTATTATAATGCAGGCCAAATTGCCTGAAAATCCCTTTTTAGACAGATAAACGGTTTAGCAAAAAAGTATAATTGGAAGATCATACCGGTGTTATTTGACTAAAACATGAATGTTTTAATGATACCTCCGCTTGCTTATTAGGAATATACATCGTATGGTGTTAAATCAGCTCCATACGTCTTTCCAAACTCTAGTAATGAATAATTAATATAATTGGCGGCCATTTTGAAATCCAAAATGGCCCCCCAAAGTGCAGATTCCTATGTAACAATTTCCGCCTGCTATTAGATATCGTTTTATGGTGTTAAAATCCTCTCCCTACGACATTCCTAACTTGCGTTATCGTTAGAATAGATAATGCCAGGGCGGCCTAAGTCATTTTATGCCCCTTTACATATATTTGTTGTAAACTCGTGGTGGATGATATGTGTACTTGTTGAGTTATTTTATAGACAGATAAAAGGTGTAGCAAAATGCATAATTTGGGAAAATCATACCAGTGTTGTTTCACTAAAAAAAATACAAGTCTAATAATAAAAATATTGAAAAAAATATGATTTTTTTTCGATAATTGATTTTTATAAAAATTAATCTATAAAAAAATGTTTCATATCATTTTTTTTTTAGACGGTACACTTTGGGAGTAATTTAGTCGTCAACCGCACTTTGAAGCTATATAGAACCCAGATCACGTGCAAAATTACCCCCCCAAAGGGGCATTTTCGAGCTGGGTGGTTTCAAGATGGCGTCCACCCGGGCACTAACTACCGTTCTCAGTTTCCATCACACCTTTTCTGACCTGAACTTGGTCAAGGGAAAAATCAAGGGAAAATTTACTCCCCCCCCGGGAGCATTATTTTTGGTCTGCTAAAGGACTATAAGGTTCATCAGCCCCATTCTTCTCTTACGACTTTCATCTTCGCTCACCTCGCGGCGAGCAAATGTTAAAACAAAGGCCGAGCTTCATTTTAAATACTTTACGTTTTTTTTTTTCTCTCTTGGCTCACGCCCCCCCAAGTAATTTCCCCAAAAAACCCCATTAAAAACCCGCTGGGCTAGACGGTATTTTTTATTTCCCCCCAAAATTTGGGTTTTCTTTCTTTGGGACTAGCAATTTTTGCTGACTATGGTATTGAACATAATTTTCCGTTTTATCACTATTTTCCATTGTACCCTCTGTTAGGTGTTTCCCCCAAAATACTTCAATTGTCAAAAAGAGAGACAAAAACTTTTTAACGTTAAACAAAAACCTCCTACGTAGATAACAGTGAAGTCGCCACCTACAGTGAAGTCGCCGGGCGAAAAATATTACGAATTTACTTTACTACTGATTTTTTATGTGCCACTGAAGATGTTACAGTAGTTTATATCATGGCTGTATAATTCCCCTGTTTCAGCGTTTTTTTATGTTTGTTCTGAAAATAAATTTGCGCATTTTCCCCTTCTCACGTTTTTTTCGCGCGATGATAACAGAAAACATTACTTTTCGGGCGACAGGACACGACTTGCCAGACTTTCAAAACTTGAATAAATTTATTTTCACTTGGCAGGGGAATTTTTTATATCCAAAGCATTTTCCGCAGAAATTATATAATTTGTTTTTTTTTTCCCAAATTTTCCCCTGAATCCCCAGAGTGGACTCAACTGTTGGTTAAAATCTAGCTGGCGACTTTATTGTAGTAGGTATAGTGGGGGCGCCACTGGGTTTTATTTTTTAATTTTTTCTTTTATACCCCTAATTGACACAGATGAAGACAGAAAATGACACAACTTTCTAGAACCCTTCTACTTCCTGAAATCAGGGATGTACAAATGAAAGTATTAAGCCCCCACACGTCTGTAAATAAAAAAAAACGTAGAACTCCCGACTTCACGTTATCTAGGGTACCTAGTATTTTTGGACCTTTCACATGTTCCAAAATACCCCTTTTCCCTACGTAGCACAGTATCTTTGTGAAGTTTTTGTACGTACAGTACCTTATATTAAAATAGTGGGCCCTACCCAAATGTAAGAAGGGGCCGGAGAAAGCTTTTGGGGGAAAGGACTTACATGAAAAACCTGAATGTTGGCTTAATGAACCCTCGTGTGCAGTCGATAGCATAATGCCCAAGCCTTTTTTTTTTTTTTTTTTACTATAATATATATCCATCCCTTTTTTTAAAAATAATAAAAATTTTTTTTAACATCCTACTGGTTTTTTACCGATGTTGGCATTTTTTTTTTCTGGTAATTTTGATGTAGTTATTTAAGATGGGACCGTGCACTTGTTTTGCAATAAGTAGCGAGAAAGAACATTTATCAATTTTGGAAATAAATCCTAATGTAATCGAAGAAATATTTTTTTAAAATTTTGAAACAAGAATAGGATCAAGGGAAGTAGTATCTACACCTTTTACCGGTGGATTGATCAGGGAATATACAAAATAAAGGCGTTTTTTTTTTGAGAAATTTAGGGAAAACCATTTGCGTACAGACAGTGATGATTTAAAATATTTATCGAATGAATAATTTTTGCCTCCTTTTTTCCCCTCATTTATTTTTTTCAGAATAAATAATACAATAATAACAAGCAGCACGTGTAAGGTGGGTGAGGGGAGAATTCGAACTCCCCTTTAAAAACCCCCAAAAATAAGTCTGTGCACATTTTTGTCAAGGCTGGAATAAAAACAAACCCTCGTGTAAAATTTGTGGCAAAAAGCAAGCCCCCCTACATCCACGAGACAAAATTATTTCCCCTATGGAGGGACCGAGGAAGGGCTTGGAATGACCCCCAGGGCCCCGCAGCCACACACACATCATTTTCTGTTACTTACTGGCTATTACTGTCCACACCACATAGTTTTATGGGAAACGTCTATCAAAGACTCCCAATCATACCTGAATCGCATAAGCCCCTATATCGCAAGTCAGGCAAGAACCACTATCACAGGTAGCCACCGCACACCACAAGAAAACACGTGCGCGCCCCTCCAAGTTTCCCTGGCACTGCGACCGAGAGGCAACAGCTACACAAGGTTGGTATTCCCGGGTATTTACACTCCTTCCCGAAAGTACCCATCACGTCTGTCTGTTTAAGAAAAAATTCATACTCCCTGGTCCAGTATACTTATTTGACTTATTTATAACATAGAAGAAGATCATTGATAATGTCTAAGATGCGCAACCACGGAGGGGTTCCCAGATTTTGACAATTATTATCGCTTACCCACTTTTTTAGTAGTGAATGATTTAATGTATCTTTTTAATGGTCTTTTGAAGGATTTCGTATTTAATTTTTGGGTAAACATTACAATAACATTATCATTTTTTTATGTTTGAGCACATTTTTGCCTCGTTTTCCGTATTTCTTTAAAAAAGGGAACCATAAAATCCCAAATGTAGGTTTCATGGCCCTTGTAGCTTCCTTTTTTTTTAGTTCTTACGTTATGTGTGAATTATTTGGTATTCCTTTTATGTTTTATAGGGAAATTTGTTTTAATAATATAAGGTAAAAAACGTAGGTTCAAAGTAGGGAAAAGGAATAATTTTAATAAATTAAAAATTAAGAACGATATAAAATGTAGAATGAAGCGAAGATAGTACATGGGGCGATGTCCCCCTTGCCATTTTTTAAAAGTTTTTTATTTGGGTATTCTCGTTTTTTTTTTTTTTACTCTTGGTCATCTTTCAGACAAAAGTAAACCTTTGCCCCCCAAACAGATGGGAAGCCCCCCTGTACGAGTGTGTGTGGAGAGGTGTGCCTCCCCTGGGTTCCAAGGAGAGCGGGTACCCGTGTATTGTAAGTGTTTTCGGGGAACAGTAACTGTTGTCCTGCACAAGACGGGATTCGGTGCTCTCGTGATCTGTTCTTAGAAACCCATACCTTTTACTGGCCATAAGAAAACATTCTTTAAACTTTTAAAAAATCTTTTTATGAAATTGAAATAAAAAGGAAACACTAGTTACTACCCTTTAGATCTTTTTTTTTACTTCATAGGCAAGTCAAAATTTTGTCCCTATAGCAGTACATTGCCCCCCTTAATTCAGAAAACTACTATCATATTTTTTTTGTCGTCAATGGCATAGAAGCAATGATGTAATTTTGCCCTGCTCTTTCCATATTGACTATTAAGGCGCCACAGAGACTTACCAAAAAATTGCAAGAGAAACCTAACCCTTGTTAGTCACTGCACTGCCATAAAAATCTGCCCCCATTTTGCCTTAAAAAGAGGTGATAGTTATTTTACTACTATATTTTTTCTATAAACTCTAGAAAGGGGGCTAAACCCAGCCCCCAACCTAGGGGGCTGACTACAACCCCGAAAGGCCCCTCAAACCCTAAATCACTTCAGTAAATATTCCAACAGCAGCGCCATGCAACTACACCACTGCGAAGGCTGGATCAAAAAGGATTTGTTCCGGACTTAGTCCCCCTCGCAGCCCCGAGGGGCAACTTTTTACTAAACTTTTTAAAAGTCCAAGATTATGAAAAAATACAATTTTTTTTTTAACCCGAAAGGACAAAAAAACGGGGGCTCGTAGTAAAAAGGGCTGAATACATGCTTGTCAGGCCACGAGCCCCCCAAACACACGACCCGGCGGGTAATGTTGGGGGACTCCCGAGGGCTGTGCTGGCGGCGTCGGTTCAGTCCCACTGATTAAAATCCATAGGGGGTCTTTTCGTAGCCTCCGAGAAGATCCGAGGCCACGTTTTGTGCACATGACACTAAGGGAAAACAATAAAAAGGAGCTTCAACTGGTGTTGCATAGGTGCGGAGGGTAACGAATCCACACCAGGGCAAATATCCTCCTTGTCTTGGAACCCCGCCAGGCGACGATGCCGACCTGAAAAAGGAAAAAGAGAGTTTTTAATTATTTTACACTGTGTTTAAACTTTTTAAAAAAGAATATCTAAAAATAATACCGATCTCCCCACGCTGAACTAAATTTTGGGCAGATGGTTCTTGTTTTCATGCTTTAATGTTAAATGTACTTAGGAAATTTCAGGTAACTTGTTTTTCAAGAATGTGTTTTGTTAACCCTATTGGTAAGATTTATTGTTTTGTTTGTGTGTGTGGTGTGTTGTGTGTGTTGTGTTTGTGTGTGTGTTGGGGTTGTGTGTGTGGGGGTGTGTGTGTGTGTGTGTGTGTGTGTTGTGTGTGTGTGTGTGTTGTGTGTGTTGTGTGTGTGTGTGTGTGCATGCGTGTGTGGGGTGTGTGTGTGTGTGTAAGGGGCCCGGGTTGTGACCAATCCTAGGCTGCTCACGTCACGTAGTAAAAATTAGGGGGAATGGCCGCCTGCAGAAAGCCCCACATGCCCCAAAGAATCGGGGCGGGGTGAATTTGGTGACCCGGCCAGCCACAATTCTACGACCCCCTCCTCCCTGTCCCAGACACGCGGGGAAAACGGGGGCCAAGAGTCCTCACCACCACCCTGTGCTTCCCCGGGGGGATACAAACTTAATCCATCTCGTCCACCCTGCAAAGCAAAAACATTCATAATACTGTAATGTGTTTTTCCAATAAACACATTTTAGATCACAAAAAAACGCACTGAGGCACCCGTTTTTGGTATAAATATAGAAAGAATAATAAAAAAGATCAAAAAGAAAGAAAAAGGATAAAAATAAAGATAAAGATAAAAAAAGGGTAGAAGAAAAAAGCGATAAAAAAAAAATGCAAGAAGTTAAAAAAAAGGGTTTTTGCCGGGATCTACCGAGTATTCGGGGAGTGGTTGGCTGTCGAAAGGGGTTTATAGGGGGCGATACCGAAATGAGAAAGAAAAAGAAGCAGCGTCTTGCCCCGAAAGTTCCCCATCCCAGGGGCTTTTTGGCAGAACCGACGGGGCCGCCAGGGGGCCCCAAATGGGTCTCCAGCCTTCGGTCAACGAACCAAAAGGGCTCCTGAGCAAAATCTCCCCCAGCCTGATTGCAAAATATATGACTTTTAAAAAAACTTTTTTTCGAAAATTCATTACGTTTTTTGGGGAGTGAAAAAAAAACTTCGATGTTAACTGTGAAACCGTAAATTAGCATGTTTTGATTTAGCTATGTGTGAAATAAAAAAAGGGAAAATAATAGTAAAAATTTTTGTTTTTTTGTTTCCCCTTTTTTGCTTTTGGGGTCTGTGAAGGCCCGGGGGAGAGGGCCAGGAACTGCGCAGCTTGGTGAACGCAAGGCTTTTTCTGCTCTCCGCTCGCAGCACACCATGCCCTTTTATTTCTGACCCTTAAATACGATGCTGACTCTACTTTAAATTTCCAGTACTACTAACCTCTTCTTCCCTTTCCTTTTCCTCCTCTCATCTTTCCCTCAAAATGTTTCTATTTATATTACTTCCCCCCTTTTTTTCTTATACTTTACAATTATAGGTGACTATTTCTGATCTTTCACGACAAGACCCGTACCACACACACAGACACCCCCCACACCCCACACCACACACACCCCCAAAAACCACAACACCACACACACACCACACACAACCCCAAACACCCACATCCAAATTATTTCATCGCAAAATGATATTTCTCGAAAGATTGTAAAATTTAATTGCTGAAGGGTTTTACCCGAATTTTGTGGAAACTGGCCATCTCCTGGCGTTTGGCCCCCCACACTGGTCTCCCCGTCACGTCCCGGATGGGGGGCACCCCCCCGTAAAGGCGTAGCAGAGCCCCTTGGTGAAAGTACGAACACCTGAGGGCCCCCACCCCGGGAGGTGCACAGCCGAGGAAAACCCCCACAATAATTTTCCCCTCAGGACCGTCTAGCCCCCTCTCTCCCCCTCCTCCCCGCCCCCCTGGCACCCCCTGGGCCCCTAAGTGTAGCTGTGCCTACCATAACACCACGCACTAGGCTTGCCAGGTTTCTTTTTGAAAAAATTTTGAGCCCAGTTGAATCATTTCATGTCTGGAAACTCCCTTTCAAAAAATAAAAGGAATATCGATCTAACAAATACTAGTAAAAAAACCCTAGGACATAGGTTTTTTGCCCAAACTGACCCGAAAAAAATGACCCTTTTCACACAAATTAAAGAATATAGCACGCCGCCTATCTCTGATTGTCTCCAAGAACATGTAGTGCGTCGGGAATTTTCTTAGTTCTTGACATGCACTTGGCCCTGCTCTGCCCTCCCCCCCCTGCAAGGTGAAACTGAAGGAATTGAGCTTTACCCTTTATGGGGTTTGTTTTTCTGGCGGCAAAGAAGAGGTAGTATTTTACCGTAGCTCGCACCACACCCGTGCTCCCTCTCCCCCCGCACCACACACCCCCCAGGATGTTTTGTCACGCCCGGGTGTAGTCTTCAAAAGGACCGGGTGGGCTTACTTACTCGCCCCCGCAAGGTGTTTGGGGGCATTGTTTGAGCCAATCATCGACTTCATTTAAAATAATCTTCAAACCCCTTTCACACACACACACACACACACAACACACACACACACACACACACACACACACACACACAAACAGACAGCAGACAGGGCAGACAGACAACAGACGACAGACGACAGACAGACCACACAACATACCACAAAACACAACCACACACACACACACCACACACACACACACACACACACACCAAGGAGTTAAAAGGGTATATAAAAAAAGTGGGAATCAAACAAACAGTATATAACAAAAATTGTGGCAATCAAACAATCAAGTATCTTATTAAAAAGGGGCGGTTCCACCCAGCAACACAGGCAACATTAGCATGCAACTTTACTGGTTTTAACAAATATTTGAATGCGGGTTTAACCCGGGGAATGTTTTCCTGCACAAGGCAAAAATCTTGTTGCTTTAGCATGCTAATCCCATGCGACTGTTGAATGCCAAAAAAACCTTTTCCCCCTTTAAAAAAAACTAAGCCAGTTGTCAACATGATTTTTCAGCAGACGGTCGCTGCGTGCATATCAAGTGCTGTTCGCAAAAAAAAATTTTTTTTTTTTTTAAATAAAAATAATTAAAAAAAAAAAAAAAAAAAAAACCCCATGGGAAGAGGAATTTTTGGGGAGTAAAATTGCTCAAAAATTTTTTTATTGAAAAAATTTTGTCCCCATGACCAACATTTTTAAAAACTTTTAAGGATGAGTTTGGAGATTTCAAAAACCTTCCGCAAATTTAGTCCCAGGGGGGGAAGCCCGCATCGGAGGTAGTATCGCACACGACCGCCTCCGACTACCAGATATACTTACCCACTACGGAAGCTACAAAACTCCCTCGGTAGGTCGTAACGCGTCGGAAGGGGGAGGCTAAGGGAGTAAGACGCATCAGCTATCATCAGTCCCCCAATGACAAAATGTTTTTTAAAAATTTTCGACCAAACACAAGTCACGAGCAATTTCTAGGGAAAAAGGGGTGCAGACGCCTCTCCCCCCCTTCTGTCACCGTCTCTAAACTAATTCCCCTTTTTTTTGGGAAAGCTTAAATTTTAAGGAGTTTTTAAAGATCAATAGTAAAAATATATAATAAGGGCCCGTGTTTAGGTTTTGGTGGTAGAAGGTGTGATGTGGGTTTTTAAAATTGGGAAAATTTTGTTATGGGGTGGCCCCGCGGCAAGAATTTTTTCCGCACTCAATGCCCCCCCAGTCGCCTCATCTAACATCTTTTTAAACCCCTTATTTTTGGTGACACACGGGTTTACATTTTTTTTGATAATGACACGTGTATTAAATTCACCAAAATCACTAATTTTTTTTATAATAACGAGTAAAAAACTTTAAACCGCCCAACCTACCGGGGGGGAGGAGGTGGCGGGTCCCCCGCCGCTCTCAAAAAGTTTTAGTCAAAAACCCCCGTACCGCCTCAACCCGTGCCTTTCCCGAGAAACAGTCAGCTCCCCCTGTGGTTTGCACCTAGGATATCACCATGATCATAGGGTTCCTAAAAGGGGCCTCCTCCCCCACTAAAATTACCAAGGAGATTTCCGCGCCGGGTTTGGGCGGGCGGGATTTCCGCCGCCACACAACACTCCTTTCACATCCTGTGGTTTCCGAAGAAGTCAGGTCAGCTCCCCCGCCTGTGATAGCACCCTAGGTATCACGAGATATGGATTCCCAAAAAAGGTTTTTGCACCCCTACTAAAATTTCCAAAAAAATCTCCCCTTTTGTTGATATATCCCCTCCGGCTTCATGCTGCTGCTGCTCTGCCCAAACCCCGCTGCCAGACGTGGACGAAACCCCTTTCTTGATTTCATCTCTTTACTTAATATATTGAAAAATATCCTCCAAATGAATCTAAGTTTAAATTTACCCAGAACAATTATATTTCATAGCTACCAACAAAATAAGCGAGCCCGGAGATTCCCAACTCTTCTAATACCCGTCTCGAGCATCGTTTTATCATCGCAGTTTACGACCAAACCTCACTTTTTCCCCGCTGGGGTTCGGGTTAGACCCACGTCGGGGAAATTCCCACCAAAAAAAGTTATAAAGTGCTTCGGCTTCCCCCCCCGACTAGGATGAGTGACACAAATTTCCGGGAAGCCGTAACCCCCCTAAAATCAACTTTTAGTGCTTTTCGCTTCCTAGCTAGGAGAAAGTTATCACTCTCATTACCCCTTTAATTTTTTGAAACGATATTTCAAAGGGCTGTGCCGGAAGTATGCCAAGTTATCGAACACTACGGGCTGTAGTTAAGGAAGTTTATATAAGGTATATAGATATACTACACTATTACCACTATTTTTATTACAACTAATAATAATAATAATGATATAATAAATTAATAAAATAATAAAATTAAAAATAAAAAAATAATTATTATACTATAATAATAAGGGGCGGTCTGCTGTCTGTCCTCCGTCCCTTCATCACTCAAAATCTAGGTCACCCCTACACTTTCAAGGGGGCTATGATACGGGGTAAAAAATTTATAACGAGCGATTTCGAGGAGCGCGAAGCCTCGCGGCCCATGGGATACGGGTTTTTTTCATTTAAAAACGGCCACCCCCCCCGACCGCCGTCACGCTTTTCAGGACTTTAAAATTTTTGGAATCCCGCTTCCGATTTACAAGCGGCTTCACTATCCGATGCCTATTTAAACCCTTTTTTTTTTGAATTTTTTTGTCTCAGTGAGGGTAGCATGGCGCGTGCCCCGTGAGGGGTGCAGACAACGTTATCTTGCTATCGCTGAGAAACGGCTGTACCGACTAAGTTGAAATTTGGTGTGTGATTTGAGACCACACACCTAGCAATGTCACACAGGTCAAACTCCGGGTGACGCCGCACGTGCGCACGTGCGGCGGGTTTCTACGGGCTCGCTCGTCCTTCGCCGATTAAGGCGTCTTAAAGACGCCTTACTGGTGTTTATCACATTCATAATTTGTTGTCATTTCAGTTACACCTCTCTAATAAAACCATATTATCAACCGGTATATTTATAGTAATAATAATAATAATGAGATTGTAACATGTTAATAATAACAACACTAGTAAAATGCATTCAATAAAGTTTATTCACCTGAACAATTTATCGGCTAATCCCCGCAGTGCATCTAGTTTAGCATGGTTATTCTTGTAATCTGTCAAGCGTATATCCCATAGAACCGCAAGTTTTCTATTTTCTTCTATAAATTCTACGGTTTTTTCTTGAGACCAATTCTTCTTGTTGCTTTCAACATCGAATCCTTCCTGCGACTGGTGGGAAGGCGTTCAACACTAGGCAACAGGCTAAATCTTGTCGCATGCGTCAGGTTATACGGCAACATGTTGCCACCTGTCGCATGCCACACAGTCGCATGCTACATGTTACCTTCTGTTGAACTGGTTGAAACACACTTGGCGTATGCGACAATGTAGCATGCCACATGTTGCCAAAATGTTGCCTCGGTGGAATCGCGCCTTAAGCACTATCACTATACGAATGAAGTGAATTATTCATTTATGTTGAATTTGGCTCTGGAATAGAAATGGTTTTGATGACAAAAAGTTCTTATGAAGGAAAGTATTGATAATGCAATCACCTTGAAAGTGAGGTTCGGGTGTTTCCACTGCGGACGGACGTGTGCCAGTACCCGCTTGGCGCCCTCCCGCAGCCCTGCCTGCGTGGTGCCGTCCACCACCACTGCCAGCGTCGCCACCATCTTTGCCACCATTGGGCGGCGGTAAGGAGTCACATGAGATACATAAAATATAAAATGGGCAGAAAAAACACTCAAAGAAATATTTTCATAAAAGATACATCAGAAAATACGCTGGAAAAGACCATTAATATAATGTTGTTATCCTATTAGTAGAGGACCCTACCATTGAGCCCGTGACCAATTTCTCCTGTTTGAAGGTGGTGTTTAAATGACTTGAGGATACTGAACAAAATAAGCCCCCATGTCCCTCGCAAAAGTGCGGGCTAACTCCGCCAGGGGGCAAAATCCAAGATGGCCGCCGTGAAAACTAGATTTGTCATTACTACTATTGTTTGTTTAAAAGATAATTCCTCAGAGCCATAGTGATCTACCGCTGCAGCTTAGTGTTGGCCGAAGCCACCACCCCGGGAGGGGGGTCACAAACCCCCGGCTAACACCCGGTACCCATTCACTGCTGGGTGGACAGGGGCTCGGGTTTTAAGAAAGACCACCCATCTATCTTCGCTCCACCCGGGGGTCGAGACCGGGACTTCTCGGTTGTGAGCCGAGCGTGCTAACCACTACACTACGGAGTACACGTATTTAATAACTATTAATATGTTCTTGGTGTCTAAATGTATGTTTTTTTAGGTCAAGGAAAGCAATAAAGACATCATAGAGTGGATTTGTGGACAAAAAGTCATTGTAATTGAATATTTTATTAAAAAATGAACACGAAAAATTTCAATAATCGTCAATAATCGTATCAAGCATATTTACTCATTGATTTACAGTTAAATTTATTAAGATATGATTGCCTTATAATCATCTAGTTAGTTAATATATAATATAGCAGTATAGCATGCTATATTATATCTTATGCTATGGCGAAATACTGGATGTCTTTTCTTGAGATGACTGAGATTCTGATGATGAACTTGCATGCCCTAAGAACTCAGAACTGGGAAGAATTCAAAGCATCTCTACGTTTGATGTTGCCCTGGATGCAGATCTATGACAACAGCAAGTATGGAAGGTGGATGGTGGAGTACTGGCTGGAGCTGAGCAATCTTCCTGAGGAGAGAACAGCCTACATGGCGGATGGTTTGTTTTCCCAGTTAATCACTGGTAAACCTTACTCTTGTTTACCTCTTGATCTGTGGATAGAGATGACCATGAACAAAGGATCGAAGATGAAAGCTGGTTGGCTTAAAATCCTCAAAAAATGAGAAGATGTTGCTCACTGATTCAAGAAATGTTAACTCCGTCAACCAAGTCAGATCATCTCTACATACCATGGCACAGAGTACCCTGTCAAAACAGCAACACAGTGAAAACAAAAAACACGTTTGAAGCTGGATGAGCAGGCGGTACAGGATATTGATAGCTGCATCACTGAATTTTCCTGTGACCCATTCAACACAGACAATCCTAATCTGAGATCTCTTCAATCTGGTGTTCTGGCTTCTACTGCACTTGTTGATGACTTCGAGTCTGCTCATCACGATGGTGAAGATCTGTTCAGGATATTCTGCAATGACCGCATGTTGAGTGACAATATACCATTTTACTCTACAGTGCACAGAAACTCACGACGGAACTTCAGTAATCCACCACCTGTCATAGGTGACAATACTGACAAGCTTACCAAATCAGAGGCCATGGAGAACAAGGCAATGGCGTCCATCATAGCACTAGCAGAAGCACACGACGACAAGTTTAACCTCATTAATGTGATGGAATATCGAGTGACAGATTAATGTTTGCCCATATACAACGTTAACAGGACAATGAGAAAGACCCAAAATTCCAAATTGGTGGATAAATTATATATGGAGACCTTGGATTCCAAGGAGTACATTGCTATAGTTGATATGGGATTCATATGGCGTCTGTCAACCCCATCATTTGAGGACCGTGAACAATCAGATGGTACTTGCTTCACATGGCGGGATTATGCTTCCAAGATGTTGTCCATAGTAATGTCCAGACACAAAAATGCTTCAAAGATTGTGTTGGTGAATGGCCGCTATGACTTGCCATTTACTACCATCAAAGACAGTGAACGAAATCTTCGCTCTAGTAATATTGAAGGCTCTAAGAACATCTTCATCCGGCCTTCAGACAAATTTCCCTCAGCTAGAGCTTTCCAGGATTTGTTGCACAATCCAGCTAATAAACAACGCTTGCAGTCATTTCTCCAAGATGAGATCCATCTAAGGTGCTGTGAACATCCCAATGTCCAGTGTGTATATTCAGTGGGTCCAAAGTGTTGGAATTTATCCAGAGGAGACAGAATTGGCAATTTTGAATGTGAAAACATTGAAGCAGACACGATTCTCTTCTTTATATATTCCCAAATCAGAAGATCAGGCATTGATACTGATGTTGTCATTGATGCTGAAGATATTCGGCAAGTATGGCTCGACAGACGTTCTAGTTTTGTCTGCGTATGTTGCCATACAATAGATGGAGTGTTAGCAGTCAAGAGGAAGAAGAACATCATAGATTGTAAAAAACTATGCTCCAAAGAGGTAGCAGAGATTATAGTTCAATTACATATTCACAGTGGATCAGACACCACAACTGCCTTTTTTGGCCACGGGAAAGCATAAATTTTTACCAAGGGAATCTCAGATGATGCACGTGCTCTGCTGTGTTGTTTTGGCAAGTCATTGCCGGTCACACAGTCTGTTCTGAATGACATGGCAATATTCACCTTAAGATACATCTATAATGACAAGGTGAGCAAATCTATGGGTGAAGCAAGGGCACAAAAATGGAACCAGATGAAGAGAAAATCAACACTGAGACTTCCACCAGATAGAGATTCACATGACCTGAAGGTAACAAGAGGAAATTATTAAACACACATGCTTCTCAATTATTATAAGATAGATCCTTCTCCGTCTCCACTTTCACATGGATGGGCTGTTGAGAATGGCTTGTGTAAGCCAGTGCGATACACAAGACCAGCACTACCAATGCATTTGAAGGATGTCGTTCAACTTCAAGACCTAACACCAGGAGATACTGATTCAGGAGAGAGCGATTCATATGATGAAGACGAGGATAATGACATTGATGTATAATATTGCCCATTCATGTTATCCATAATTGTCAGTTAAATAGTTATGATAGGTTGTGAGTTTTGCCTGATTTATCTTAAATATGTAATGAGTTAGGATAAATCAATAATTGTTTTCAATTTTGATTAAACAAATTAATTCATGTATATTAGCATTGAAAACCTTGGTCTGAAAAACCTATTTGTTGACACCTAGAATACATCGGCAATATACACATACTAATAGAACAAATTCATATTGTGTATCAGCCATATCGTGTTAATTGGAGTTCTTGTAACACGTTTTGAGATGAATTGGGCTACATCTTTTTTCAGTAACATCAACTTGAGTTATAATCCATTGAAAAAAAGCTTAATGTAATTAGTGGCCAATAAGCATGATACGGTTCTCGAAAATGATGAATATTGAAATGTTTTGTCTTCATTTTTTTTATAAAATAATCAATTACAATGACTTTTTGTTCACAAATCCACTCTATGATGTCTTTATTGCTTTCCTTGACCTAAAAAACATACATTTAGACACCAAGAACATATTAATAGCTATTAAATGAGTGAAGATATGACAAATCTAGTTTTCACGGTGGCCATCTTGGATTTTGCCCCCTGGCGGAGTTAGCCCGCACATTTGCGAGGGACATGGGGGCTTATTTTGTTCAGTATCCTCAAGTCATTTAAAAACCATCTTCAAACCTTGATCAGGAGAAATTGGTCACGGGCTCAATGGTAGGGTCCTCTACTATATGTTTCTTTTATTTTACCGTGGGAGCCTATCGCGCCTGTAGGATTTTATCTTCCTTCCTTAGGCATACAATAGTTATACTTATATATTTTAAGTAGGCATTGGAATATGACAGAATTGAATTAAAGATACTGCACGATGCGTGTCATTAACTTAGCCATGTATCGTGGAAAATGTGTGCATCTCATATTGAGTAACATCATAACGAACTAAAGATCGGTCAGTAGGAACTCAAAGCCCTTTCAAGGAGGGTAAAACTGGCGATCGCAAATCCAGCTCGCGTGAATAAGACCGTGGGTGAATACACACACCACACACACACACACACACACACACACACACACACACACACACACACACACACACACTTATATATATATATATATATATATATATATATATATATATATATATATATATATATATATATATATAAAGAATATCAAACCTTAGCCTACAGCATGAAGTAGGATATTAAAATTAGATCGCCCCGCTAACCCACGGAAGTCAGCTTTTGCGAACATTGATCAAAGGTTAACCGAATATGGTTCAAGTATGGCTCCATCTGTGTGTGTGTGTGTGTGTGTGTGTGTGTGTGTGTGTGTGTGTGTGTGTGTGTGTGTGGTGTGTGTGTGTGTGTGTGTGTGTGTGTGTGTTGTGCTGTGTGTGTGTGTGGGTGTGTGTATGTGTGTGTATGTGTGTGTGTGTGTGTGTGTATGTGTGTGTGTTGTGTGTGTGTGTGTGTGTGTGTGTGGATGTGTGTGTGTATGTGTGTGTGACTGGTTGTGTTGTGTGTGTGTGTGTGTGTGTGTGTGTGTGTGTGTGTGTGTGTGTGTGTGTGTGTGTGTGTGTGTGTGTGTGTGTGTGTGTTATTCATCTAGTTGTATTCATCTAGTTGTATTTTACAGGGCCTGAGCGACGCTCGTATGGCCCCGTCTCCATATCAACATTTGTATCATTCATCCTTAGTTCTTAGTGTTGGCCGAAGCCACCATCCCGGGAGGCGGGTCACAAACCCCCGGCTAACACCCGGTACCCATTCACTGCTGGGTGGACAGGGGCTCGGGTTTTAAGAAGACCGCCCGTCTGTCTTCGCTCCGCCCGGGGATCGAACCCGGGACTTCTCGGTTGTGAGCCGAGCGTGCTAACCCTTACACTACGGAGTTCTCCTTGTGTGTGTGTGTGTGTGTGTGTGTGTGTGTGAGAGAGAGAGAGAGAGAGAGAGAGAGAGAGAGAGAGAGAGAGAGAGAGAGAGAGAGAGAGAGAACGTGGCATAGGAAGGCAAGCGGTGTCACCCAGCCCAGACAGGATGCCTCCTTATTGGAGTCCCAGCAACACTCAAAAGGTCGGCGACGTCATGCCGTAACACCGGAACACACGGGACAGACCGAGCCCTTCCATCTCAACACTATTAATTAATGGAGCTTCACCGCCTTTGAGAGGATATGTGCATGTATTCTGATTCAGAAGATTGGTTGTCGTCGACAAACTGACTTTGTTCGCAAAAATTAGGAGAATATTCATTGGATACCAGGATTAAGGGAAGTGAAGGTCTCATTCAATACATAGTTTCAGTGACCTCACAAATCACAGTTGCACAGAAGGAACCACCACCTCCATACACACTCTATGGACATGCCCGCAGTAAAGGTAAGCGGTGAGGGGAAGGCAAGTGGCGGGACTGATCGGAGAAGTGGTGGTGGGTAGCACGTAATTGCAAGTGGGGAAAAGGAGAGGATTGGGGGTGGGGCACGAACAAAACAGGATATGAGGGAACATAGTAGCTCAATCTAAATGGCCAGAGTTGAGTATGCTTAGGCCTTTATCCCGCCCCGCCCCGTAGATGCGTCCTTCCTGAAGCGGTAATGGGAGCCTGGGGGGTAGGGCATCAAGAGGGAGACCGCTACTCAACCGCTCCCGCCCCGTCCATCCCCTTGCACCACTTCTCCCAGCAGGCCTCCATCCTCCTCCTCCTCCTCCTCCACCTCATCCTTCACCTCCTCTTCCCTCCCATCATCTATTACATCGCAAAGCCTGCTGAGGTGGGCTACTGTGTGGGGACAGGCGCGAATTGGATGAAGATCTAATACTAAATGTTTCGATCAGGCACTTTACCTTTCCCTTGTATTTTCATTCATCTCATGCTATCACAGTAACCATTAAAATATTATGAAATGCAAAGAAGGTAGGAGTTAAGAGATGGAGCATCTTTTATCAAGATGATTCTGCAACTGTACTACTTGAAATAAAATATTATTTGACTTAGTGCTGTGTAATATAATCTACTCTGAACTATCGAAAAGTGATTATTTGATTCTTAGATTACATTACGTTACTATTCTCCAGCTGTAAATGAAAGACTTTACTATATATACGATTATCTAATCAATCTGAACTTGATGCGATTCGAGCGTTCCTTTTGGAAATATTTCCAAATTCCAGATTTTCAGACGTGTATTTCGATGATAGAGACTTGCAAATGCTAAAACAGTGAAAGTGTGTAGCGGCACTATGTATTGTGTGCCGCCATTATCTTTTTCTTTAGTTTGGCTTGATAATGTGCCAAAGATGCAATCAAATTGTCGTAAGTGTCATCTCTCCTAACCCTTGATGATTAGTTATACGTATGAAGTGTACAGTATTTTTAGTGTAAACAATCTCATGCTGGACTGCATTTTGAAAGCGTTCGTCAGTGACAAAAGACGATCTATGTAATCGTTATCTTATCCGAGATTCATGCACATTATTATGTGATATAGAATGGGCAGATAGTTCAGAAAAATATTTTTTCATTTTGCCCTAATGCAAAAGATAATGGAAAACCATATGGTTTTCCATTATCTCCTAAGCTCCTAAACAAAAATACACTGCAATGTTTATACGAAGTTTACATAATGTGCTTAGTACGATGTCATTGATCTAAAACAGCCA
Organism: Chionoecetes opilio; assembly: GCA_016584305.1. Classification (NCBI taxonomy): domain Eukaryota; kingdom Metazoa; phylum Arthropoda; class Malacostraca; order Decapoda; family Majidae; genus Chionoecetes; species Chionoecetes opilio. The sequence continues at coordinate 609,471 of JACEEZ010006395.1, read as the reverse complement.
AATAATCTAACTAGGAATATAAAGTCAAACTTAGTGTTGATTATATTGCGTGACTGCATTCAGGTATCCTTGTGATAGTCGACCCCTTCCGGCAGAGACAATCTTGAAAGTATAATTATTACTTCCACTATTTTGAGTATCCTTGGGGCTGTTGATATGCCCATACTAGTGATGGACCGAATATTCGCATTCGCATTCGGAATTGCGAATATTCGCATGTTTTTTTCAATATTCGCATTCGCATTCGCATTCGCACTCCCACTCGTAGTCGTTTGCGAATATGCGAATATTTTGCCCAAATCAATAAACTTACAAAAAGAAAGAAAGAAAATAACAAGTGAACATAATATTACACAAGCAAACATATACATAATTTAAAGTTTAGCCGAGCGTTAGTTAAAAGAATGGGGTGAGGAGGCGTACTGATAGCCAAGATCATAGTCCCTTGAACACTAACTCCATCCTCTACCCTTCAACAGAGTATAGCAGCCGCTACTCTCAAGGTCAATGTTACTGAACTCAACTCATTGCCTCGTGCGCTATACTGCAGTAATTAAGCATCTTCTCTTTCACCCACGAGCAAAATCAACTTTCTTTGAAAGAGAAGTGTTGCAGCAATCTACTGCGTAATGACGTCCAGTTACACCAGTGTTTGTGTGGTTTGGGATTATTTCGAGATTATCTCTATAGTGATATTGCACAGTGTAAACTTTGCAATAATGATTATTCATGTAAGATATTATCATGTAAGTATTTGTGTAAATGTGGGTCCTCGTCCCGCAACCTGGGAACATAGAAAATTGAATGGAATTTAGTTTAGACATTCATTTTTTATGCCTGAACTCTTACAATACATACAAAATATTTCAGTTACCTGTATGATATCAAAAATAGTGTATTACTAGAAATGTTATGTAATGTTCGCAATTCGCATTCGCGAATATTAAAACCAAATATTTGCATTCGCATTCGCATTCGCGAATACGGAAAATAGACATTCGGTCCATCACTAGCCCATACGTATACAATATATGTTACATGTATGTACGTGTTTTATCTTGTATATTTAACCAGGGGGTCTTAAGTCGACACCAACTTTTCTCTTTTTCTTGCTGATCGTATCTGTTCACTCCTCTTTGAATGCCTCTCACGTGTGTTCAGTGTATCCCAGTGTTATATACACATTGTATACATGCTACATTATCAAGTGCATGGTGGCGTGACCTCTTCGTCTAACTTATTGTCTCTACAGCGTGCTCTTAAGCACAGCACTGTGTCTTCTATCACTTTTTTCCACAAAAAAAATATTCAGCTGGGATTTAAGTGTGCACTTTTGCAAGAAAAAATCTGTATTCTCATGTCTTATCTGTCTATCTTCCCAATACAAAAACTTTCATCACTACCTCCACTTTTTTGCAAAATCGTCATAGGCTAAAGAGTTATGCAACAACTTTGTTCTCATTAAATTAAGTCTTTCAAGAGAAGAATGTCGGCTTAATGAGTTTATAGGATTTATTTTTGTATGGTGTTAACATTATGCACTATTCATATTTAGATTAAGTCTTAGTCTGTCCTCGTTGATGTAATAAAATATCATTGATCATTGATGTATAATCAATAACATGATAAATATAAATATATTTGCAGCGTCAATTGATATCTATAAATAGTAGCTTTCAGCTGTGATGTCTGAAAATTTATGATTGTAGTAAAATAACTGAAACATTTTTCGTTAGTATGCCTGCTCCGTTACCTTACCGTGCTGAATCAGGTGATGCTCGGGACTCCGCTCGCCCAGCCTCTCTCACGTACACTGCTGATTCAATGCCCGAACTATAGACTTCCCCTCTCGCCCAGTGATGCCACAATATCCAGCCACCAAACCATGACCAGCCTTTGCAAACTGCATAAAGTTTCAACCAGGAAGTTTAAAATATTTGTTTTTCTCTTTATTTGCTTTTCTAAAGGCTTATACTCCTTTCGTGCTTCTTTTTTCTCTAAAGCCCCGTCCACACTACCACTCACCACCGTCGGTGCTTGCCGTCGGTGCTTGCCGACGGGAAGCGCCGTTGCCAGGGTTGTGTCCACACGAACGGTTTTGTTCGGCGGTCAGCGCGCTTCCTCTGACTTCAAAGTGAGTGTCATGTTTTCTGCATATCGTGTACTCTCACTCGAGATTATGAAATAACCACAGGTTTAGAAAAACTGACCCAACTATCATCTTCATGACACATTTCTGCATATCATAAGCAAGAAAAATATACGAAAACCTTTTTGTGTATTCTAAAAAATATAGCAAAAAGAAATAGTGTATAAACATTTTTCTCACTTTTTTTGTCTTCAACTCGCTGCAATTTCTCGACCATTTCTCCCATTTAATTTTTGATCACATACTCGTAATCAGCTGACTTTCTTGGTTCTGATGGTATACGGTACATAGCAATGCAAAAAAATCTAGATAGTGAAAACTGCTGATAACTTGAAGCATGTGTTTGGCGCTGACCCGTGAGTGACGGGCATGCCCGCCCAATATTAAACTTGCTGAATGTTGGCGGGCAGCGCCGACGGTTAAATTTTGCTCGTCGGCATCGTGTCCACACTGCCACTTTTGAGTGACGAACACTGTTCGACGGCAAGCGCCGACGGTGGTGAGTGGTAGTGTGGACGGGGCTTAAGAATACATACTCGTATCAGTTACTCATTTGATTAAGAACATGTATGCACCGAGTTTACATTATTATCTACTCATTTCAAATAAGTGGATCATGGTGAACTTTACCACTGACTAAACTGATTAAACTTCAATTGATTAAACATTGAAGGGTGACCCCCCCCCCCCGCCTCCCCCCATTCGGGTAACCCCTCGTACAGTCTCAACCACTGGTTTACATAGTAGCTACATATTTTAGCGAATCCTGCGAGGCAGGCAAGTCAGACTTCCCATAGTGGTGAGCAGGCTGGGGACTGGGGAGTAAAGACATCGCTAACGAAGAAAGTCACTTGTGGGCCATCTATACGGCAATAAGGCCCACCTCATCCCTTTCAAGGGATGACAATCTAAATGAATGAATGAATGCCTTTCCGCACAGCAGTGTCGCTATTTGGTCCTCGCAGATAATGACCGTAGCACATTTTGTCAGATGGAGTCGCTGCCAGCATGAAAGCAAATTTAGGGATGCTGAAGATAGAATTAACATGTGCACCGTTCAGCGGTTCTTAACGTGAGGGGCGCCCCCCACTTAGGGGGCGTGAGTAATTACCGACGGGGGGTTGGGGGGGGGGGTTGGCGTGAATCAAGAGAGAAAAAGGAATAATTGTCAAGAATTTAACTTAAAGCTCGGCCTTTGCTTTAACATACAACTCGCTCACGAGGGTGAGCGAATAAAGTGTGTGTACAACTCTGCGGTGACTTTTTGCCAGGTTTCACTTAATCTGTAGACTTTTATGCCATGTTACTTTTTTAAATGATTATTACTATTATATAGAAAACATGTAGCAAGACTAAACAGTGTTGAAAAAGCTTAACGTATAGAAATGCCGTGTCAGTGGCAGGCAAGGATAATACATACACTGTCCTTGGCGAGCCGGTGGCAGAAGTGCCGAGAGATAAGCGAAGGTACGGTCAGCTGACTGCGGCACCGGCTGCGCTAGCCACTCGACAACAACACAACCATGGCGGGTGTCATTTCTCGAGCTCCTTTGAGGTTGGGCAAGTTAATTCCGCAAAATACATGCTTGTTTCTTTGTGATATGCAGGAAAAGTTTAGGAACAACATCCAGTACTTCCCGCAAATAGTACAAGTTTCCGCTAGACTGTTGGAAGCCTTCAAACTGCTGGACTTGCCTGTGGTGGCCACCGAGCAGTACCCGAAAGGTAGGCTTGGGCATGCGATTGAAGGCATAATACCAGGTGACATGCTTCCCTACAGTAGGCAGCGGGGCAGTATAAGTCGACGTGGTAGCCAGGCTTAGTGTTGCCTGATGTGATGGCTTTATAACCTAGCAATATTGGTAGGAAGTACCTTCGATCCCTCCCCCATGATAGTTGTTGCCAGGGCGCGCAGTGACCATCGTCATCATCAGCACCTACAGCTGGTAGGGGTATATGTGCAGCTTAAACCAATATGCGATCGGTGGTTTTAAGTATCCTGAACGTTTCCTTCTCATCACAACGAGTATTTCTAACCCCGTTTCCTTTTCATCACAAGGAGTATTTCTAACTTGATTCTATCATCTTGTGTGGGGATTTCAACTTTCCTTTGATCCAATGGCCTGATGGCACTATCTCTGGAGGTACCTTGGAAGACCAAGCCCAAGCTAAACTCCTTGGGGTTACTGAAAAGGTCTTTCTATCACAACAGATAACAAAGCCTACCAGGCAACGCAACATTTTAGATCTTTTCTTCACCAACAACCAAGAAGCAATAAGTACGTACCGAGTGGAGAAAACAATTTACTCGGATCACAGCCTTGTCACCATCAACACTACATACAGGAAAGCCAAGATGGAACCAGTAAAAACAAACTTAACTGATCCTACACCCTTTGCAAAATATAAATTTTTCAATGACACAATCGAGTGGCATCAGATGCCACTCGGTGGCATATGATATGAGGCATGATATATATGTGGCATACTCGATGTCTTGGTGAGGCAAACTGGGACCAGATCATGAAAGGCAACAACCCAAACACCATGCTCCAAGCCTTTATCAACACAGTACTGGAGATCTGTGAGAAACATATCCCCACAAAGAGGACCACAACAGGTACCCAACGCCATAACATCCCCAGGGACAGGAGATTATTAATGAGGAAGAGAGCAGCCCTCTTTAAGAAGATGGCTAACACCCTAAATGACGAAAGAAAGATTACTATCAACACCAAGATAGCTCAAATTGAGCACAAAATTAAAGAATCCCATGAAAAACAGAGGACGGAGGAGGAAACTCATGCAGTAAGCAACATTAAGCGCAACCCTAAATACTTCTTCAGCTACTGCAAAAAGTTTTCCAAGACTAAGAGCCAGATTGGGCCGCTGCGTACAGATGTGGGCACAATAACAAGAGACCCCGAGGAAATGTGCCAAATATTAACAGAGCAATATAGCAGTGTCTTCAGCACCCCACAAAGTCAGTCAATAGTTCACAACCCAGTATCATTCTTCACTGAGGACTCAGACCACCAGTACCACCTCACTGACATTGAGGTGACCACTGAGGATATTCAGGGAGCCATTAAGGAGCTGAGACCAAATTCAGCTGCTGGACCAGACGGAGTACCTGCCATTCTGCTCCTTAAGTGCAGTGAGGCCCTGGCTTATCCGATCCACAAATTATGGAGGTGCTCTATGGATGCAGGCACAGTACCAGCCTTGATGAAGAGAGCCACTGTAAGCCCGATATACAAGGGAGGGGACAAGAGTCTGGCCAAGAACTGCAGACCTGTTGCTCTCACTTCACACCTCATCAAAGTTTTTGAAAAATGTGTGAGGGACAAAATTACTACTCATATGGAAAGGCAAGAACTTCACATGGAAAATCAACATGGCTTCAGGAAAGGGAGATCCTGTCTCTCAAAACTCCTGGCACACTACAACTGGTTCCTAGAGACCCTGGCAGCGAGAAATAATGTGGATGCCGTGTTTCTCGACTTTGCTAAAGCCTTCGACAAGGTTGATCACGACATCCTTCTCCATAAAATCAAGGCTCTGGGGTTAAGGGGCAAGTTAGGAATTTGGCTCCACGATTTCCTTACAGAGAGAGTCCAATCAGTAGTAGTGGACGGTCAAAGCTCAAAAGAAGACACCGTTATGAGCGGGGTGCCTCAGGGTTCAGTGTTGGGTCCCCTCCTCTTCCTGATACATATGAGAGATATTGGAGAGGAAGTAAGCGACTCAGTCCTGTCCTCCTTTGCTGATGACACAAGTATCAGTCGCAATCAGCAATCACACAACGCATCAGTAATGTGCAAGAAGTGGAGCACCTGCAAGAGGACCTAAATAAAGTGTACACTTGGGCTACAACTAACAATATGACATTCAATGAAGAAAAATTTGAAATGCTGAGGTGTGGCCCTGACTGCAACATCAAGACAACAACGACGCTGCACACAGAGGGAGGAAGTCACATCACCCCAACACCTCATGTCAAGTGCCTTGGAGTTTACCTTAGTGCTGATGGCTCCTTCTCACACCACATCACGGAGACTGTCAGGAAGGCAAGGGGGATGGCGGGCTGGGTCATGAGAACTTTTGCCTCCAGGGAACCTGAGGTTATGCTAACCCTCTGGAAAGCCCTGGTACAGCCCTTACTGGATTACTGTAGCCAGTTGTGGTCCCCTCACAAGAAAGCTGACATCCAGAGACTTGAGGCTGTTCAGAGGTCATTTACCAAGCACATAAGAGGACTACATGACCTTAACTACTGGGACCACCTCAAAACACTGGGAATCTACTCACAGCAAAGACGGAGAGAAAGGTATCGTGCCATCTATATATGGAAGGTCCTGGAGAAACAGGTGCCAGACCCCACGTCCTCGGCACTAAAGGCACACTTAAATGAGCGGACTGGACGCAAGTGCAGTAGAAGAACCCTCCCTTCAAAGGCCCCGGGAAGATGCAAGACCTTACTGGCTGCCAGTCTGGCTCATGAAGGGCCCAAAATCTTCAACAGCCTCCACAAACATGTGAGAAACATCACAGGGTGCTCTGTCAACACCTTTAAATATGGACTGGACAAAATACTACGGACAGTGCCGGATGAACCTCCAGTACCGGGTTACACTGCCAAGTGTAGGACCTCCAACACCATACCAGACCAGGTGGCCCTGTTAGACAGGGACGCCAGGACTGGCAGCAGCGGTGGACCACCACGACTGTGAGGCTTTGCCTCTTAACAAGACCAAGTAAACCAAGTAAGTAAGTAACCCCTTCAACAGCCGTCGGAAATAAAAAATAACACAAGGGGGTCTGGGGGGGATGAAACCCCTCCTGTAAGGTTAGGTTACGTAATCAATGCCAGGCTAGGCTATTAACAAGCAGGGGGTCTGGGGGAGTGCGGCCTCCCCAGTCATGTCAGGAGAGTATTGGTTGAAACTGCATATTTACCCTGGTAGGTATTATTTGGTTTCTCACCATCCTGTTATTTTCAGGGTGAAGCAATTTTTTTCTGATAGATTTTAATGTTCATTTTGACAATCTGATATTTACTTTATGGCAAAATTACTTTATTTATTTAAGGGTGGTACCCTACCCTATACATTGGCTTTGGAAGTTGCGGGATCCTGGAAAACCAAAATTTACTGTTTAATATAGTTAGAAATAATCACAGATTTGATGTGTTTTCTTTATGATCTTTGTTCCATAAAATTGTTTCTTTAGGGTAGGGCCCCACCCCTGTAAAAATAAAAAAAAGTTATTTAGCCAAAAATCAAATAATATTGTTGAAATGCACATCAAAATTTGCCAGATAAAAAATATGCTCGTAAAACTATTAGTGGGGTGCTTAGAAACCAAAAAAAATCTGTAAACTTTTCCAGGTGTACCCAAGAGGCTTATGTCTCTATAATTGCCACATTCATTTATTTGTGTACTAATGCAATATGTTTCTGGCAGGTCTGGGTAACACAGTAGCAGAGTTGGCCATAGCAAAACACAATGTGCCTGTCTTTGACAAAACTAAATTCTCCATGTGTTTACCACCTATCCAGGAAATCATCAAAGATAAAGAGGTACGTACCAATCTCACACTAAACCTTTGATTGCATGGTAATGGACAAGATTTCTGCAAATGGAATGCTGAAATTATTAGAGGGTACAGGCCAAATGTTCCAGGTTCAGTTATGCGCCACAAATGGAATGTGTTATGTCTTCTTTTACTAATTTAAGGTATAGGTTTTGGCAGCTAGACTGTCAAACTTTTTTTGGAGGAAGTGTACCTAGTGATGCAGTGATACAAGCAAAATATCATGTTTTTATTTATAAATAATAACATGAGTTTTATTTGATAATATTGTATTCTAAGAATGTATATATTTTACGATAAATATAATTTCATATATCACATTCAGCACTAAAGACAATTTCAAATTTCATACATCACCTATTGGTAGTCTGAGAAACTCAGAACAAAGTATATATATATATATATATATATATATATATATATATATATATATATATATATATATATATATATATATATATATAATTGAGGTGAATGAGTGACTAGAGAGGATTTTAACCCCTTGATTACAAAATATATCATCCTTAAGTTAATGAAATTGTCTAGTTATCCAAAATAAGATACAGCTGAAGCTATGGTACTGAAAGTGATACAAATTATTTGCATTTGTGGAACTTCAAGAAGATTGCAACTTTGCATTTGCAAAAGGTAATGGTGAGATTGTGGATTTGGGATTGCAGAAGTGAATTTTTGTTTGTGATGCCTAGTCTGATATTTTAACGTTGCACTTATATTGGTTGCTTATTGACAAAATACATTTATTTACCAGATCAAGTCTGTGGTGTTGTGTGGCATTGAAGCCCACGTGTGCGTGCAGCAGACCGCCCTGGACCTCCTGGAGAGTGGCCTGGAGGTGCACGTGGTGGTGGACGCCTGCTCCTCGCGCTCCATGACTGACAGGTAACACTTCTTATGCATTGAAATTGACAAGATCTGCCTCAATCACTGACCATATCCAACATATAGATGCATCAGTGCATCATTATATGTTAGCATCAAATTTTTATTTTTATGTATGTATGTAATAATGACATCCAGGCATCTTAATGATCTACTTCAGTTTGACTTCATTCTCATCAATATCCTGAAATGGATGTCAGACTCAATCAATTCTAGTCAGTACTGAACTAACAATTAACTCCTTGCTCTGTGTCAGTGTGTTGGGTAGTTCTTTTTGAAATGCCTTGCCACAACTAAAATATTTCCTGCTATCTACGTTACTAACAACTATGAATTCACCAGGATGTATGCTCTTGAGAGGATGAGGGACAGTGGAGCATTCTTGACCACTAGCGAGTCTGTCATTCTCGGACTGGCAGGTGGTTCTTCTCACCCTATGTTCAAACAACTTCAGAAACTTATCTGGGAGTCTGCCCCAGACACAGGACTATTGGCTGCAAGACAGAAACCGCTACTTGCAGCTCTTGGTGATGTTGGAAAAGAGGCTAAACTATAATACTGTTACATCACTATTTGCAAATGTGAATGTTTATCAATGAAATGCACTTTATCTACTAGCCTAACAAAAAGCTTGAAAATATTGAGTAAGAGAGTTCTACACTAAGCACTTGCACCCCGTTGTAAAATCCTTTGAATTTGCGTGTAAAGAGTGTAAAAAAATCCTATTTGTGAAACCCACAAAACATGCATCGGTGTGCAATTCACAGACTTTTACAAAGGGGACCAAGCACTCAATGTAGATATTTAAATTCATATCACATCTTTTTGTATATAAATAAACTGTGATGCATAATCTGCTTAAATGGTTGTACTTTCTTGTACTATAAAGGTTTTTATGTAAATGCCATGGAATTTCCATTTCTCTATAACCTATCTTTCTGACTGTCAATATCAGTACTATTCCAATGTAAATGATAGTGATAAAAACTAAAATTCACACTGGAAAGTTCGGAGCAGAAAGGAAAGGTTGTTAGCAACAAACCACCTTTTCCTTAACTATCTAAGTACACAAATCGTAGCTGCAATCTGCACATTCAGATGCAATATTTTTCTTATGGTAAAAATGATTAATTATGGATTTGAAGCAAGAAACACGCTGATTTAAGATCTGTCTTTGAACTTTTTCCATGTACTATAGTTGTGCAATGTTGCATCAAAGTTGGGAATGAATATAAAAAATTGATTAATGAATAGATAAAGAAGAATCTGTTTGGTTTCCTAACATAACATAATAACTGAGGTATCAGAGAATGTAGATAAACCACTATTGTATGGTGTACCACACAATGGTACAATTCCAGAAAATAAACATGAACTCACAACCGAGAAGTCCCGGGTTCGATCCCCGGGTGGAGCGAAGATAGATGGGTGGTCTTTCTTAAAACCCGAGCCCCTGTCCACCCAACAGTGAATGGGTACCGGGTGTTAGCCGGGGGTTTGTGACCCCCCTCCCGGGGTGGTGGCTTCGGCCAACACTAATCTGCAGCGGTAGATCACTATGGCTCTGAGGAATTATCCTCTAAACAAACAAACAAACAAACTGATAAATGCATACAATTATTATATTTTGTGATAAATGAGGTATATATAAGTTAAATTGAAAACAATGGGACAGCATGAATAGTACAGGCAATATAAATATGAGTGCCATTAAAGCATTATCAATGAGGGGACTGGTAAGTGTCGGTACCCATGGAAAGAAATGCAGTCACATTTCTCACAGCTCCTTGGAGTGATAGACATGAAAGTGAGTTAGATTACTAGAAGCATCTTATCTAGGTAGAAAAAGTAGGATAACGTAAGAAAATAAGGAAGCTACAGGAGGCCGTGAGACCTACACGTGGTAGTTTCTGTACTAAATTATAGATGCTGTGGATGCAAGAAAATCTGAAATGTTATATGAAGATGGAATAATTTGAGAGATGGAAGGGGGGGGGGCAGGATTGTGCACGGCTGAGTTTTCTAGGAACAATACAAAATAATAAAGTACTTATACAACTGGAGAGGCAGAGCTTACACCACCAACCCGTGTTATTAGGTACAGTACACACATCGTAATTCAAATTTCCCGCGGTAATGTAACTTTATCCAAATGTGCTGCATGCATCATCAACTTTAAGGAAATACAATATAAATCTGCTTTACTATTACAATTAGTCGTGAAAAACTTAATAAGGGCTCAACAAAGTGAAAGCACATCCTTTATTATGATTTGTGTACAGTGTTCCTTCGCAGCCATGTCTCCGCGGTGACTGTCTGTCTGACTGGTCTCCCGTGGCCTGTTTACCTGTCGTGTGTGCTTCAGCAGGACACTCGGGGCAGGTAGGTGTTTTAAAATATTCTCTCAGCCGTTTAAGTGTTATAAGGGATCTATAGGGATCGAAAATAGGTGTTACAAGTGTTCGTCTGTGGCTGGGGGCGGGGGACATGGGGTGAGATAGGCAGCGGACAACAGCACAGAAACACAGATCCACCTCACAATCAAAACAAACCTGCTGGCCGATCACCCCACACCATCACCCATCTCAAGGTCACTTGCCACCGCCTGGAGGTTGCCACCCACTGCCTCCATCCTGACGGCAGAACTTTTTGCCATCAGGGAGGGCATCAAATATGCCACCACCGTGCCCCCCTCCTGTGCTGTAACCATTTTCACTGACTCCCTCACAGCCCTCCAACTTCTCCGACGTCACCGCCCTATCACTCACCATGCCCTTTGTTTTCACATCCACCACTCTTGCTTCATATCTCTGGCAATGTATATTCAGTGGGTTCTAATTGGGTGGGCAAAGGGGCGGGGGCAGCAGAGGCACCTCGGTTTCTCCATGGGACATACACAATGAATGATTATGACAACTGCAGACTAAGCAACCACCTAACATGATACTAGTACAGTACACATTCTTTGATATCGAATACACCGCTAATGGTAACCCATCCCAGCGTGCGGGCACGCAGTCACAACTCCGTTGGCAAAACAAATAAACGCTTACTATACAATGGGCATGAAGACCTCACTAACTGGTGCCAACAAAGGACAACGCACACCTCTTCATGATTGAGTGTCCTCGCAGCCACTCCCCGCCGGACTCCTGCCTCACTGTCCTCCCCTGCGCCCTCTTACACCTCTTGGTGGCTTCCAGACCTCGGGGCGTGGCTTTTAAAATTAGCACACCAGGCCGTTTACAGTGTTGGCATCATAGGATCGAAACTGTGTTACATTGTCTCTGGCACTGGCGGGGACATGAGAGGCGTGGACACGCACAGCCTGCACCCCATCAAACCCCTGCAACACCCACAACCATCACCCATCTCACCCTCCAAACAAACAATGCTGGCCCAACAAGAAACCATCACCCGCAGAGATAACACCAAAATCCCCCCACCCACCCCCCTAATTTTTTTTTTTAATAATCTCTTATCTAAATCAACCATGCTGGCCAAACAACACACCCTCACCCTCACATGTCCATCACTAAAACAAACAATGCACGCCAAACAGCACACAACATGCATAACAGGTGCCGTGGTTAGAGATACGGCGACCGTATTCCAGTTGTACATCACATGTTTAAAGATAACCGATAAGGTAATAATGGAGGAGAGTTTCACGTTCGTTTTCAGAGACACCAACTATTTTTTCTTGGCCTACAATAGGTGCTTGTTCTAATGGTGCTTGTTTTATTTTACGCAAACAAAAAAAAAAAAAAAAAAATTGGAACAAAAATAAACCTAACCTTACAGGTTTTAAAGTAACTTAACCTTAACCACGAAATATACTTTTTTTTTTTTTTTTTTTTTTTTTTTTTTTTTTTTCTTTTTTTTTTTGGTTTACGCAAAATTAAACAAGCACCATTAGAACAAGCACCTATTGTAGGCCAAGAAAAAATAGTTGGTGTCTCTGAAAACGAACGTGAAACTCTCCTCCATTATAACCAAAGAGAACACCGTCTGGTCGCATCTAAGGGCATGGCAAAGACCCGAAACCCAAAATGGTATTATTTTACACTAGGACCGAAATTCCCTACACAATTGGGAGTTTTGTTTAGTGTTTACCTTATTGGATTCTAGTAAACCTTCTCTATGAGCTTCCGTCGCAAATCATTACTTTTGGAGATCATGACATGTTGTTTATAGGGAGGAGAGAGACAAGTGATTACGTCCGCCGTGCACTCTTCTTCTTGTGACCTGCATCACCTCTGTTCTTCCCTTGCCGCGGACACTTTTGTATGCAGATTTGGCTTTAGTTAGGAGGTTAAACCGTGGGAATAGGTTAGGTTAGGTTAGATTAGTGAGTCTAAAGGTGGGGTTAGGTTAGTTTAATTTTCATATCTCATATGGTCGCCACCCAATGCGGCCGCCCGTATGATCTACATATATAGAGGGCAGTCGCGTGGAGCAAACTATTGTTATACGTATATGTTTATTGTACGTTATGTTTAACATATATAACTATATGTTAAACATAAGATATGTCATAAGTTACTAACCTAACCTCACTATAACCCCTAAAAATTACTAACCTAACTTCACTATAACCCCTAAAAGTTACTAACCTAACCTCACTATAAGTTACTATCCTAACCTCACTATAACCCCTAAAAGTTACTAACCTAACCTCACTATAACCCCCTAAAAGTTACTAACCTAACCTCACTATAACCCCTAAAAGTTACTAACCTAACCTCACTATAACCCCTAAAAGTTACTAACCTAACCCTAACATAACCCCCTAAAAGTTACTAACCTAACCTCACTATAACCCCCTAAAAGTTACTTATATTGCCGTAGGCGGCCGCATGGGGCCTGCGGCCGCATTGGGTATACACCTCTCATATACCTTTACCTTTGATACCTTTGAAGAATTTCGTCAGTTATCGACGCAGCCGAGATGGATCTCCACTGTTATCAGACAGCTCTCTCTCCTCCTTGATCCAGTGCAGGAGACTATTTGAGTTGGAGCTGGTGTATCCTGGTGTTGGCGGTTGGTCTGGTATATTGGCCAGCCAGGCATCCAAGTTGTACTTGAAGGTGTCGTGTGAGACACCTGTCATGTTCCTTAGTTTTGTTGAGATGCAGTTGAATAGTCTTGTACCACTGAAGGTGAAACTGTGGTGTGTCAGAGTTCTAACTATGAGATGCTCTTGGGGTGGTGCACACGTAGCACAGCCTTCCTCTCCTGGGGTGCACTGTTTCTTGCACATTGGTGTTTGGTACTCTGTTTTCCAAAATTTTCCAAACATAAATGACGACGTATCTTTCTCTGCGTCTCTGAAGCATAAACAGGTGCAGTGTCCTGAGTCTCTCCCAGTAATTTAGTAGGTGTTCAACTCCGTGGATCTTGTTTGTGAAAGTTCTTTGGGGAGCTTCTAGTGCAGTAATTTCAGATATTTTATGTGGTGACCAGAGCTGACAGCAGTATTCTAGGCATGGTAGCACCAGTGACTTCCAAAAAGTCAGCATACACTGTACACTGTGTACAGTACGTACACTCCTGGTTTGGAAGGTCCTCAGGATCCAGCCTGATAGCTGCCTTGCTTTTGCTGTTATTGATATGATGTGGTCAGAAAAGGTAGCATCATGGCTCATGTTTACACCCAAATCTTTAACCACCTTCTTGGCTACTATTTCCTGTTGGCCGCAATGGTATTTTGTTGAGGTTTTGATTTAAACTCTGTTTCCATACCTTAACAACTCAAACTTGTCTCCATTTAGGACCATATTATTCCCATCTGCCCAGTCTAAGATTTTATCTAAGTCTTGTTGGAGTAGCTGAGTATCTGGTTGTGCACAAATTTCCTTTGTTATTCGTGTGTCCTCTGCAAAGGCTGTAGCGGTTGAGTGTGCCAGGTCTTGATCTATATCCTCTATCATAATGATGAAGAGCAGGGTGCCTAGGACCGAGCCCCGAGGGACACCGCTGACAACACTGCTGGCATCTGATAGCTCCCCTTCGACCACTACTCGTTGTTCTCTGTCGGAAAGAAAGCTATGTAGCCATTCTCCAAGCTTGCCACTTATCCCGAGCTTTTTTATCTTACGGGAGAGAATCCCGTGGTCAACTTTATCAAATGCTTTGGCGAAGTCGAGATATATGACATCCACATTGTCACCATCCGGAAAGTCCTGCAAATCTTTCTCGTAATGAGTCAGCAATTGTGAGAGGCAGGAACAGCCTTGTCTGAAGCCATGTTGACCTTCATTAAGGGGAGAGTCCGCCGTGACAATATGAAAAAAAAAATTTAATATACGAATTTGAGTTATATGGTCTATAGCAACACCCTATCCTTTGGCTTTCGAATGGTGGAATTTTTTTCAGTCGGACATTTTTTTAACTGCCCATAGCGAGGGGCATTTAAACTTTCAAAACTTGTAAAAAAAATAAAAAAATTGAATAATTTTCCAATGTATCAAAACTAAGCCTTTAAAACAAACCAACAACAGCAATCTTCAGGGTGAAGTTTTTTTTACCCAGGTAACAATTCTGGAACAATTTTGGATATGAAAAGTGCAACCTGTTCACAACATTTTTTGGAACAAATGTATACATCCAAAAAGGACTAGAAAAGAGAGAAAAGAGAAGAATTACACCGAAGAAGACATTAAACAAGAAGAGGAAGACAGACAAAGGAATTCCAACCGAAAGCTATGCACCTGGTGAATTTTGATCGAACCTTGCAACAATGAGGGGCGTGGCGCGCCCTGACACCCTCGCCTTTGAGCGATTAATTAATACCTTTATAAGGGGGGACAAGGTGCAGATCCTTTTATGCATGCATTGATATGTGATTACTGATCCCATAAAATTCATATGAAAGTAGCATTGACAGTATAGTACCTTCACTGGAGCGCAGAAACTTTAGTAAAACTTCAAACGCGTTTTTCTCAAAACTAGTATGAAATGAACATAAAATTCATCTCCTCTTTTATTTTTGGCATGATTTTCACGAAACTTTAGGACACACAAAATCAAATATCGTAGAAAAATCTGTTCTGAGAAATTTTTTGTTTTTAAGTCTCAGTTTTGATATATGGGAAAATTATCCTTAAAATTTTCAATAATTTTTTTTTTTTACATTTAAAAAAAAATAGACATTTAATTAGAGAAGAAATTAGAGAATTTTTTTTTTTTTAAAGAAAATATGTTACGGTAATAGATGTACTTACATAACCCAGACTCAAATAAAGACATAAGAGTGGTTTTTTCTCCTCTAAAAGACTAAAAGTGTGCAAAGTTTTTTTCTAGCCACAATTTTCATATTATGGCCCTCCCCGAAAAAAAATCCTGGGTGTGCCCGTGCTGGGTCAAAATTGGTTTGACTCATTAGGTCCACCATAACACCTTACAATGGCATACACTCGCCTAAAAGCATTTTTTTGTAAATTTTCGTAATTGGACACCACTGATTTCAAAGACAAATTTATTTTTTCCTAAATAGTTTTGATGCACTCCGAATTAATCTGGCGCTCATTTTTGTTGAAAATCAATGCCCGGCAGGAGACCTGAAATGTTGATATGTGTACGGGAATTTACTGAAAATACAGTGAAACCTATGTAGCTACATTAAATGTTATTCTTAGGCATTCACTAATTAAGAAAAATATGTGAATTATGATTTAGTATGATTGCATAATAAAAGCAATTTTCTTGCCTTTCCAAACCTAGCATGGAGGTGACCGATGTGAGCCAGCTGATGTCCTTGATCGAGTCAGGCAGTGTGTCCATCATTTGCGATCCTGCACAGGTAATTTGTTATTATTTATAAGTGTAGAATGTGTTAAGCTATATCTTAATTATAACTTTACATTGGGAATGTACATATTTGGAAAAATTTAGATTACCATTTAAATTTAGATATAGGTTAGGGTTGCCATATCTGAACAGCCAAAATTCTGGACGCCTCCACTAGCAGACGCCCATAACCCCCGCCCATCACACTATTTGGCCCTTTGACGCTATGTAACCTTGTAGAGTATGGGGAAAAAAAAAAAAATATATATATATATATATATATATATATACACACGTGTATATAATATACTATATTTTATATATATATATATATATATATATATATATATATATAATATATATATATATATATAGTATATATATTTTATATATACTGTATACAGTATATATATATAGTATATATATTTTATATATACTGTATACAGTATATATATATTTTATATATACTGTATACAGTATATATATACAGTATATATATATATATATATATATACGTGTGTTATATATATAATATATATATATATATATATATATATATATATATATATATATATATATATAGTATATATATATATATATATATATATATATATATATATAGTATATATATATATATATATATATATATATATATATATATATATATATATATAGTATATATATATTTTCCATACTCTACAATGTTACATAACGTCCAAGGGCCAAATAGTGTGTTGGGCGGGGATCCTGGGTGTCAGTGGAGGCGTCCAGAGTTTTGGCTGTTTGTATATGGCCGTCCTAGTTCTGGGCAGAGCCAAGAAACAAGACTGATACACAAGTCGACTATCGCCGTGCCGGACAAGGTCATTGTGGCGTAGTGTGGTGGAACGGGGAGGGGACGGCGGGGAGCAACTACTTAATACAGGACTTATACACGTAGCTTAGGAAGAGTTGCGACTGAATCCAGGATCAGGATACGTAATTGATGCTATTGTTGTGAAAGCTGCCACTCGGTGAGCCCCTCGCCCTTTTCTCTCTCTCTCTCTCTCTCTCTCTCTCTCTCTCTCTCTCTCTCTCTCTCTCTCTCTCTCTCTCTCTCTCTCTCATCAAGTGCCATATGACCTCTGATGTCTGGCACATTCACCTTTGTTTTGGCATTAAATCAATCAATCAATCTCTCGTCAATTGTTTTAATATTTTGTATTTTGAAAAATTGGTTATAGAGGCTAAAATTCCGGACATTTCAAGAATTTTCAAAATTCCCCCCGGACGCTGATTTTGACACCTAAATTCCGAACATGTCCGGGAAAATCTGGACGTATGGCAACCCTAATATAGGTAATGTAGTTTGATATTAAAGATGACGTGATCAATTGAATGTAACTATGAAAGCTTGCAAAGCATTTAGAAGAATTATTCTATTCTATATACTATTCTAATCTAGACTATATCCCATATTTGTATTCCATTCAATATTCCAGCTGGAAGAGTCATCAGGGGACATAGATAACACTGTACTGGCATCAGAAGAAACCAGTAACACAGCAAGCACTCTAAGCCGGAGTTTTGGTGGCTCATCAGTTGTCAAGGAAGGTATGATGGAGCTAGTGAGTCATGAGCAGGGGTTCCATTTCTACTACACATACATATATATTTATCTGTTTTCATATTTTTTGCTGATTTCATAATTTTCAACAAACGGTTCATATGTATTTTCATGGTCTCCTATGTTTTCTTCTTATGCACCTAGTTTGACAAGTTGCTAATTATTTTTTTTATAATCTTGTGCAGTAATATGCATGAATAATCTTTGTTTCCATTTCTCAGAGAATTAGTAAAGTTTCTATTGTCGCTGAGTATTGGTTGAGATAAATAATAACCAGTGTTTTACTTATTACAGATGATGAGATGGAGAAATCTTGTGGTGTCAGTGCATCATGTTCAGAGCAGAATGGTATTGAAACTAATGAAATCAAAGGCTTCCATCTGGAAGTTAAGGAGAAGAGACTGGAAAATAACCGCCAAGAATGCAGTCAAGATAAGTCCTCATCACAGCTTCCGTTGACACCAGAGCATTATTTCATACAGATGAATGATGGCCAGATCATCCAGGTATGGGTTCAGTTCTCCTCTGGCGATTGTCATGCTTTCTATCTATATATTCAGTTGAAAATATGGAATTTGTAGGATTGCATTTTGATTCATTGTATTTTTTATCTAATGTATTTATGTATCATCGAATTGAATTTATATATATTGTAACGAAGGGGGGGGCAATCCACCCCTCTCAACTTTGTCACACCATTAACGGCTCGGGGCTATGGAGGAGACGGGAAGGACTGCAAGGAGACACTTACTGCTGTGCACGGCTTTAGTTCCCCAACTACTACTACCCACTGTACATAGTGACTGCATGTCTCTCACGTAAGGCATGCAGGCCAATCCACTCCCAGAACTGAGTCACTGTCTCTCAACACAGGGTACGCCCACTCCACAACTGAGTCACTGTCTCACGGGGGGCGCCGCCCTTGTCCAGCACACCCTTGTACACAGGCTCACCTCACACTCGTCGTCCCTTCAACCCAACAGTCTGTCCCAACACACTTGTGTAGCCGCGCTACACACTCACCCAGTCTTTCACCCGCTGTGTACCCTCGCTACACACTGTTTTCCAACACACTACCGGCGTGTATCACCCTACACGCGCCACTCCCCTCCGCCCCAACACAACACAAGTCACAGTCTCTCAAAGGGCGCCGCCCTTTGAGCCGTGACCCCACCCCACAGTCGCCGCCACTGAGTTACGAAGGCCACGCCGTGCCCAACAGGGCCATTCTCGTCCCCCTTCCACAGAAGAGGGAGACTGGCCTTTTCAGGGCGGGTAATGCGGGGCACAGCTGTCACGGTAATCCTTGTGGGCGGGGAAGCCTCCTGTCCACCCACCTTGGCTGTGTCTATACCTCTGCCTAACACCCACCTAGGCAATCCCCACATAGGTTCCCCCCCATTCGCCCAGTGAATGGGAGGAAAAGACTTGGCGACCCGATCCGTGCTTCGGACCACCACCGGCGAGGCCCCAGAGGTACAGGCGAAGGGCCCTTGCCTTGTCCGCCAGTACCCACGAACAAGGCCCTTCGTAACAATATTTATTTATCTTTTTATTTTTTGTTCATAAGTTTTCTTTAAGCAATACCCCCCCCAACCAATCTATGTCAGGGATTGGCCTTACTGCTCGCTGTGGCCAGGGATGCAGAACCCCCTGTAGGGATTAACCCCAGGCTGCCCACTTTTTCACCCATAGCTGGGGCTGGATGGCCATTCACTCGATAGCGAGTTCATCTGCCCTTAAAGATGGCCTTATTTTTTGTCCATCTGGGTGTCCAGCACACCCTCATCACTGGTAGAACAAGTGGGGGAACCGGTTTAGTCGCTGACGACCCGACCATGCAGCTGGTTGTACTGGGTTACATGTTACCAGTAGCAGGACACAACCCTGACCAGACATGTATACGAGCATGTATAATGTATGCGAACTTGTGTATGCCAGATAGGGAAAGTCACCTTGATTAATCTAAGAATTAATCCTAAGTTTTGCAAGCTGCTAAAAAAAATGCAAGGTCTTGCTCGTAAAAGTGTGAAAGGTAAAATAATGAGCACCTTACCCTTGATTATTATTATTTCACCAGGTCCTGGGAACCTTGGAGCAGAATGGTGAAGGAGATGCCTTACCAGAGGTGTCCCTGGGGGAAGGAGTGGGTCACGTGGAGAACACTCGGGATGGCGTGCAGATCCTAGTGGTGGGCAACAACAGTGGGGAGGACATGTATTTAATCAGCACTCCAGACAAAGATACAGAGAGTAAATTCAAGTGAGTATCTATGTATTATTATAAATATTTTTTACGTAGGAGCCTATAGCACCAGTAGCCTTTTTATCTTCCTTCATTAGGTGAGTTTACTATTAGTAATATATGAGACACCTAGTAAGATACCAGGCCATCTGCCGAAAACATAAAACGAAGGAAAACGTGATCAAAGTTTAGCAGCCTTCAAGGGGACTAGCCGATCTCAAAACATTCATCTATCTATTGGGTTATGGCTATGATAGAGATTCGAGGAGTCAGTGACACTAAATACGTCAATTCTAACCAAAAAAAGGTTATTATTATTTGATGAATAATGAAATGTTCCATCAGTAATCCCTTGAAAATGTACTGTTCATGCAAAAAAAAATTGGGCTATTTAACTTTTGTGTAGCAACAAATATTCCTTTTCAAAGATTTTCTTTTCTTTCAGAAGCTCAATTGCAGATGAGGCAAACAATAAGACATTACTGGAGGATGCTGAAAAAACGGTAATCCCTCAGCATAATGACGCAATAATGTCAACCCTACCACCCAGTGAAGCGGAGGAGGAGGAGGAGGAGGAATATCTTGGTCTAAGTGAAGTTGAAGATGATAATTGTCAAGAAAACCTACATCAAGGTTCAGTCCATAGTGAAGACACAAGTTTGAATTTGAAACCACAAGATTCAGTCCATTTGGAAGGCATCAACTTCAAATCCAGAATGCAGTCAAGCAGAGACGCAGATAAACTCATCAATCTTCATGTGAAATCCCAGCTGTGCAACAAGGACCTCATGCTTAGTAATTTACAGGTTCACAAGAATCATCAGAGTACTCAAAAAGATAAACAGACATTGCCCCTGAAAAGTAAGAGCCATCTTTTGTTTTCTGAATTTGATAAGCTTGTAATTGATCAACAGAAAGGACTTTTCAATACGTACATATATTCTTCACAGAATTTTAGTTCATTGGTATATTTTTTCAATTATGATAGGATGAATGCTAGTTGGTATAGAGCTGAGTATGAATAAGAAAAAACGGAAGCTTAAAACCAAAATGTTTGGATGGCATTCGACTTTTAGCAGAGTGAAAAAGATTTACAAAATTTAGTAAATGAGCTTCATAGTGTTTGTGTGAGGAGAAACCTGAAAGTTAATGGGCAAAAGTAAAGTGATGGCTGTTGAGCAAAGAAAGTGAAGTAATTTAGTTTGCCGGTATGTATAGAGTGAGAGATAAAGAGCCACAAGAAATGTGAAATAAAGTAAAAGAAGCAGGTTATAGAGGAGGTAAATGAATTTATGTATTTTGGCTTTAGCTTGTGCAAGTATTGGAACATGGAAGAGGAAATAAGAGTTGAGCCCTACTAGGAAGAAAAGTATTGGGATCTTTGGGTTGCATGATGAGAGAAAGGATAGGGAATAAGGAAGAAAGAAGGCATTTAGGGATTGTGTAATAGCTCTGACAGTGACATGCAAGTGAGATCTTGACAAGGTATAGGTGACAGAGGTCTAAGATTCAAGCAGTGGAACACATTTGATTATATAATATATAACTATTGTTTACCAAATTTTTGGAAACTGTTTCTGAAACTGGGTTTCAAGCTCTGCTAGGGTGGGCGGGTGATAGCAATAGAAATACATTGACGTTAAAAAATGTGATCAAAGTGAAACCTGTAATTTGCTTGTGTCTACATGCACCCTGGGACATCTCCCGGCATGCGCCTATAAGCGTTTTCCCATGTGGGAGGATTAGATAACGTATGATCATATTCTTTACCCCTTCTTCTACATAAGTAATACAAATATATTATTTTCTTTATCAACAGTACCCAGCACCCCCCTCAAGGAAGGGAGCCTGGTGAGGACAGACAGAGGTGACATGGTTGCCTACACCCTGTCATCCATGCCACAACTTAATGAGTCCGGCAGGCATATGTCAAAACTGCAAGTCGTTGCCTCCATGTTTGGACCTGCAGTGAGTTATCGATTTTATAGCTTTAGGCTATTTCTTCTTTTCCATATATACACACAACTCTCGTTTTCCCGGACCTCCATTTCCCGGATATCGGATTTGCTGGTCAAAATCCGAGGTCCGGGGATATGTCAGAGTCCCGGACAAATGCCTAGTCCAGTCTGTAAATCGACAAAGTTGTCCGGCGGTCTGAGCGTCTCCTGTCACCCCTGGTCAGTGTCCGTGCCTCCCGCCAGGTGGCATGCTCAGCGGTCTTATTGTTTACATTTGGGCACAAGACACTCACGGTTCACCTGCACCGCCTCCGTCAGTCACCTGCCCCCACTGCCCCTGGTGCAGGAACGTCTCTGAGACTATTGAACACTTTCTGGTGCAGTGTCTGTGCTTCCACTCCCACCATGTAGTGCTATGCTCTCTACTCCTCACCCTGAATGTCACCACCTTTGACCTGCCCACCCTGCTGGAGGCGGCTGGCCTCCCGCCAGGTGGCAGCATGCTCAGCAGTCGTATTGTTTACATTTGGGCACACGACACTCAGGGTTCACCTGCACCGCCTCCGTCAGTCCCCTGACCCCCACTGCCCCTGGTGCAGGAACGTCTCTGAGACTATTGAACACACTGCTGCAGTGTCCGCGCTTCCACTTCCACCGTGTAGTGCTACGCTCTCAACTCCTCACCCTGAACGTTGCCACCTGTGACCTGCCCACCCTGCTGGCGGCGGCTGGCATCCACTCCTCCCGGCAACACGCTGTCATCCGCCTCACTTGTGCCTTCCTGAGGAAGACAGGTAAACTACAGTGCCTGTGATAGCATCATAGGACATCACCAGGGCTCATAGTGTTCCCCAAGGGATCTCCGCAACCCTAAAAACAACAACAAAGTGACGTAAAAGTCCTTGGCGAGGTAGTTGATATTGGCGGTTGCCTGACAGTAAATACCAGAGTAGGATAAACGTCCGGGGGTGGGTAATGGCCTCGGACTGTTGCGATTCCCGGATGTTTGCGGTTCCCGGACCAGTGCTCCCCCTTATTAGTCCGGGAAAACGAGGGTTGTGTGTATATACTCTGCTGCAGTTCTATTCTTACTACTTACTTTCTTGCCCAATTTTCCTGATGTGGCAGCAATGCTTTGAATTTTGACAGCTGAATCACGGGACTGAGAAAGTGAAGGCTAAACAGCTGCCTGGACCTGACCCTGCTTACATATTGGTGTGCACAGCTGTCACAAAGAGCTTTGATAGAAGGTCTTCAGGAAAATATATACATACACAGTACTCTCTTGCATTTGGTGAGCGATTGGGCCCAAAAAGTGTCGTTGAATGCTTAATCGTCAAATGCAAAATTAATAAATAGTAATGGAAAAAAATACAATCGGTTCTTTGCTGGTATGTGTCTTGAGTCCAAATTTGGTTTGTCATTTTCTGGCTTAAATCATCACACATCTTTTCAGATTCTAACTTATTATGAAGAACAGTAAAAAAAATAATAATGCGTATCACCATTTACTGTATATTTTTTCTTGAATATACAAGAATGACATAAGTTGAATCATGCACGGCTGTGTCCAATCCTGTCCAGTGTCAAATGCAAGAGAGTGCACTGGGTCAAGGCAGCTGTACAGTGGAAGACAGGGAAGTTGGCGGTGTACTGCGAACGCCAACTTGTTTACCTGCGTTACTAAGAAAATACAAATTAATTTCCCATTCATAACACCCCAAAATTACCACTGCCTTGACCCTGTGATCCTTGACCCACGCTTTTTCTAAATCCATTGGATCAGGTATCTGTCAAAACTTAAGGTAGCACTGCCACATCAGAAAAGCAGGGCCATTTGGAGGGTGAGCACAGAACCGCAGCCAATGGTAGTACACTGTTTAAATGAAATAAGTTTGTGGATTATACCATCCTGTATTGATTGTAGCTTTACTCTCCTGAAAGGATTATAGATGTAATTTGTATGACTTCTTAAGAATAACCATCTATTAACGTTGGTTTCTTTCCAGATGAAAGTGTTGAGGCCGATAGAGTTGAAAAATAAAAGTCCTTCAAAATCCAAATGTAAAGGGTGAGTACATTTTACAAACGTTTTGAAAATACCTCTCTCTCTCTCTCTAATCAATTTACAGAATGAATATTGTTATTTGTTAAATATTCTATAATAATCTTAGTTTTGATAAGTTGTATATATGCAAATACAGGTTGACTATCGAAAATCCGGCAATTATTATTCCGAAACCTTCAGTTTTCCAGACAAAATCCGTTAGCACAATTTCAAAATTCTTCGGTTAACACACTTTTGTTTTTGGGAGACGCTGCTAAGCACAAATGTTTTGATGCGCTGCTTATAGTATGTTGTGTTGGTTACTGATGAAGATGATAAGCCTGAGATTTCCCTACTTTTTGCTACGTAACTTTTTGTACAGTAAATTCCAGCTCATCACTTTGGAGGCATATTGTAATGGGGCTTATGGGAGGCCCCAGTACCACAGAACTACTGTACCTGTACCATTATATTTAGCTGTTCATAATTATAATTTAATTTGCCTTTCATATATATTTTTTTTCATTTGCAGTATTTATTTACAGATTTATACAAAATGAAAAAAGTGAGTAACGGAAAACTTCAGTTATCCAGAATTATCAGTAACCCGGTAATCCTCAGGTCCCTAGGTTGCTGGAATTCCAATGGTCAACCTGTACTAATACACCAATATGTAATTATCTTCATCATCTGCCAGGTTTTCTGTATACAACTGCAGTGATTGCAATGCTGTCCTTCACTCCGAGCATTCACTCCAGAACCACCAACGCAAATACCACAAAGATTGGGAGGACGAGTGCTTCATATGTGGCAAAAAATTCCTCAATATGCAATACGTGCGCTCACACATACAAGACACGCACAGTAGCGAGACATCTTTCCAGTGCCGTCTGTGTCCTTTCAAGTGTGAGTTTGTGAAGGGTCTCCTGAAGCACCACAAATCCCATAAAGAATCAAGAGTTTGTTGTTATTGTGGAAGAAAGTACATAACACAGGAGATGTACAAGAAACATATGGTAGTGTGCCAAGAGAAGAGAAACTCCGAACCAAGTGGCAGTTCTTGTGAATCATCTCCTGTTTCTACTGATCTACTCTTAAGCAAACAAGACACCCAGAAAGATTTGGATACAGATCAAGATATGAGATACTCGAAAATGAGAGATGGAGGTAATGGCAATGATGCAATTGGTGAAATAGAGGTTTCTTCAGATATATCAAATGTTCGAAGGACGCTTTTAAAGACTTCAGTAGATAAGAAATTTGGAAATAATGATGCTGAATTTAAATTTGAGTCCAAGCATTATCACCAACAGGCTAAAAAGATGGCCCTTGAAAAGTTAAATCAGCCAGTCAGAACAAGAAGAGTGGGTAGGGAAAGAACTCATCGCTGTTATCTATGCTTCAAATTATTCTCTACAGCAGCAGCTCTTGAGTCTCATAAGGAGAATTTTCACCTAGCTAAATCTAATAGACCAGTGAGGGTGAAAACTGACAATGCACTTGATGAAAAAGAAGATGAAATGGCCAACAGGAATTCCAAAAAGGAGGAGACTGTGTCATATAAGAATGTCTCGGAGCAAGTTGAGATTAAGGAAGAGCCTATGGAACTCTCTGAAGATTTTGAAATTATAACCATCATTGTAGATGACTCTGTTAATTCCCCGTGTGTCATAAAACCTTTATGCATTGCCTGTAAAGCTTACACAGAGATAGATTTCAGAAAATATTCAAAATGGTTCAGCCAAATTCCTGATGACTGCCAGTCTGAGATGCTTAAAAAGTTTCATCAATTTTTCCCCTGCTCCTTCGACCCCGGCTCATTAGTAGAACCTTGGATGCTGTGCAAAAAGTGTGTAATTCTTATTGACAAAGTTGCAGATATGGAAGAAAAGTTTGGTTTAATAAAACAAAAATTATTAACAAAAGTCAGAGGAGACAGTCGAACTGAAAGCATTGACAATGAAAATACTTCATGCTCAGAAGATAGTCAAACAGAATCAGTCCCCAGTTTGAAAAAAATAAATATCAAAGACATTGGGAACAATTTATCTGCAGTAGAAGCCTATATGAAAGGCACGTGTGAGATCATGGAGATCAGTACGCCACTGAAGGGTCCCGGGAGGCCAAAGAAACACGTGAAGGAAAAACTAACTCCAGTTATTGTAGAAGATAAGTATGGAGGAGAGTCTGTGTCGGATATTGTGAAGTTTGTCAATCATGATCTAGTCAAGAAAGAAAAAGATGATACACAATATATGATTGTAACTAACAAGTTACATAGAAAAAATGAAAGTGAAACCTTGTCAAAAGTAATAGTCCAGTCTGAAGTGACACTCAATAATATAAAAGTGAAGCAAGAACCTCCACTATATGAGCCTGACAATGACAGCACTAATAGTGTGTCGTGGGAGTCAGTCTCATTTACTAATCAGAATTACGGGATTGGCAATCTATGTACAGAATTTGGAAAAAGAGATCACAAAGATTCTCATCACATTTCAACAGAAATATCCTGAAGAATTTTGAAGTGGCTAGTGAAACTAACTCACAAAATGAAAGAAAGGAAAATCTTAAGATAAAAAAGATTCCAGCTTTTGCACTAACTGATTCTCAATATCAGCAGAGCCTTAATCAAACTTTTCCCCCTGAAAAAATGCCAATTAGAAAATCACATGATCTTAATGCAAAGGATCATTATAGATGTGACATGCAAGAACCACTTGACTCTGGAGATCATTACAACAAGGATGATACAGTAGAGGATAGTCTTGAAAGTTATGATTGTGTGATACATGAAAGTACGACTACCAATGACAACCATCCTGATGAGACACATGAAAGTTCTTCTGACAATGATGAACAATCCCAGTTGCGATCCTCCTTCATCTCCACCGAGGATAAGCAGACTGACGACCAAAAACCAGATGTGTCGGCAATCAAATCACAGGTAAGTTACATCTCATCTGTTTCTGTGTCTATCTAACCACAGTTTATCATTATTATCTGTATTTGTGTGCATATTCACAAGAAAAAGCTTGTTAAAAGGCTTCTTCATAAGTTGAACATAAATTCCTTACTACTTATTAGTGATGGACCAAATATTCGCTTTCGCAATTGCGAATATTCGTCATGTTTTTCAATATTCGTCCCTGCATTTGCATCCGCACTCGTAGTTGTTTGCGAATATGCGAATATTTTGCCCAAATCAATAAACTGACAAAAATAAGAAAAAATATAACAAGTGAACATAAAATTACACAAGGAAACATAAATAAATTAATAGTTTATTTAATAAGTGCTTCATTTTTCATCATACAATAGGTATGATGAAAAACAAAGCAGACTTACTGCTGAGAGAGCTGAAAAGATGTTGTTTATAAATATAACCTACCCATAATTGAATTCAACTATTGAATATCATATTGAATATCTAATACATAATTAAAACTTGGCAGTACTGGCGTTTTCTTTTAAGCATTAAGTCTACAAAAAATTGGTAAACTAAATATAAATTTCATTCATTTTCAGGGAAGGAAGAGAGCCGAGATCCAACAAGAAAGAAGCAAGATGTGCTATAAGGTGGATGGGCTGCTGCTAAAACCCTGGAGATGCAGAGACTGCCTGAAGCTGTTCTCCTCTGAGCGTGGTGCATGTGAACACTATGCTGCTTCACACAAAGGGGAGAATTATGCCTGTGAACATTGCTCGGCCTCATATGTCCGCAAGAGAGATCTCATAGGCCACTACAATAAGGTAGTAGAAAATTTCAATGTTTATTTGATTATCAGTATATATGTCTACTATATTGTAGCAAAGTCTCATATTTCTCATCTTTAGGGAGGCACTTATCGAGGGTTTGAAAAAACCATTAGTTATTTCCATCATATATATCATGCTATTATATATATTAGAAGATGATGAGACACTAATCATTTCCTTAAAATTGTAAAATTTCAGATGCACCTCAACATCAAGCCATATAAATGTAAGCTGAGTGAATGTCTGGAGAGGTTCAGCTCCCATGGAGAGCTGTACCGCCACATGCAGGCAGCGCACAACACGAAGAAAGGCAACATCAAGTACGAGTGTCATATATGCAACACAAGTTTTGCTGAGAAGCGCTATAGAGATGCACATCTTCTTGTCTGCCTCAGTTTAAGCAGTGACAGTATGCCACACAAGTGTGCATTATGTCAAAAGACATTTAAAGTAAGTTTTAAACCATTTTTTCTTGTCTTCTTGAGCATGTCTCAATTTTATGAAAATAATCCATCTATTATCACCATAGCATATTATTATGGAATATCTTTCATGTTGATTATTGCATTTGATAAATTGATATACTGTAGTCATGTATTGTTCAATTGCAGTTAGCAAGATACCTTCAGCTGCACATGCGAACAGTCCATTGGTTCAAAGATGAGCAGTTCTTCTGTGAGATATGTGATAAAGTACTAACTGATAAGAAAAATGTGGTTATACATATGAAGAGCCACATGGGGGAGACCAAAGCCAAGTGTAAGGTGTGTGGCAAAGAGTTCAACCGCAAGTCTTATTTGTGGACCCACATGCGCACACACACAAACCAAAGACCCTACAAGTGCAACTACTGTAGTAAAGGTTTCAATCAGTACAGCACTTGGAAGAATCACGTCAGAACTCATACGGGTGAAAAGCCTTACAAGTGTTATATGTGTTCTGCAAATTATGCCACAAGCTCCTCCCTCTCAAAACATATCCAGTATGGTCATTACAATATCAGGGATTATGAATGTAATATATGCAAGAAGAAATTTATAACTAAAGCTAAAGTGGAGGAGCACATAAAGGTTCATACAGGGGAGAAGCCTTTTCAATGTCACGTCTGTCATCGTGCCTTCAACAAGAAGAATAACTTGAGGAATCACATGTATGTTCACTCACTCAACAAAAAGTACAAATGTGAGGTAAGTGGTCATAACCTTAATATTTGTTAATGAAACATAATTTCCGTAAATGTTATAACAAGTGCTACAAAATTCAAATTAAAGTAAGTTTGTGTTCTCATTCATAGCACCTTGGACATTATATATTGTGGAATTTTGTTTCTTTCAAAGTTGATATTTTGAATTAACTGTGCTGTGTGATATGAAATCACTTCCCAGAATATGTAAAAAACATAACTCATACTATTGAATATCAAATATTTTTCAGCTTTGTGGTGAAGGTTTCATGAGGAAATCAACAATAGAGAACCACATCCTGGAACGCCACAAGTTTGACTTTGTCATAGATTCCAACAATGAAGACAAAAATGTACAAGTTGAAGTTTCCACCTCTCAGTTTATAACAGTGAAGGGAATAGATGACGTTCCTCCTGAGGACAACTACATCATTGTATTTGCAAATGAGGATGAAGAGCTGAGTGACTCAAAGGAAATGCAAGTTACAGTGTTGGCAGAAGACAGTACGTCTAGTCAGGTGCGTGACATTTCTTTGTTCTTTTCCTCTTACCAAACTTTTCATCTTGGTGATGCAGTGGTTGAACTTACTTGTGGCTTGTGGAAATGGAAGGACAGAGTACCAGAGTATGTAAGAGAAAGGGACGAGAGAAGAATGAGAGGGTTATAACATGCAAGGAGGGAGTGAAAGGACAGGAATTAATGGAGACTTGAGTATAGATAGATATAGATATTTTCCTATAAATATGTATGTCATCACCATTATTTTGATGCTCTTGCAGATACGAATGATGAAAGGAAATGTTAGTACATCATTAGACTGCACTGAAGCAATAACATCCATGGACTCCAGCACAGATGTGTTATCGGAGGTGATTCTTGAAGATCCTTCCGGCAGAAGTGCAGATGCTCTCACATCTTTAATGGGCAATGGCATTTCTCCTTCGATCACTGTATCCGAGGGAAGTAATGCAGTCGTGAGTCAAGTCATGGAAATAGATGACACTTCATTAAGACTTGTAGCAGCAGCAGATACTACAGTTCCCATGTACCCAGAATAATGGTGCTACATCTCATGTCATATTTACAATGTTATGTTTTATTTAATGTTATATTATTTAAAATGTTATATGTTCTATTCTGTATACATGTTATATACAGTCAGACTTCAATTTATCATTGCCCCAGTCAGCACTTTTTTTTGTTAGAATGAGCCACTTGGTACTCTCTCTTCAAAAACTACAATTATTCTACTCGTATATCCATCTTTTCAAGTCACTCACATCTAGCTTCTCCAGGTGTCCAAACCATGTCAGAGTGCTGTGCTTTACCATTGCCACCTTTCCACAGGTCTCCCTTACGATTAATATACTAAATCTTCCCTATACATTCACTACCCTCACCATCCATTCTGTTCACACCAAAGCCACCCCCTCATCCAGTATGATTCCCAATGATTTACCCAGATGTCAAACAGTCACTTCCCCATTACTAGTTATACATACATCATTACTAGATGGGATGCTAAAAATGAAGTGTGAGCAGAAGGTCTACCGTAGGCCTAGATTCACTCCTTGGGTAGGACATGTATAAAAAAAAGGGAAACAGACAAGGGATGAAGGGACAATAGCTTACTGTTTAACTCTTACTCTGTGAGAAACTAACATTAGAAAGACTGAAGACTTAATGATGAATCATGATAGTGCCAAAGAGTATTATAAAATAAATTATTGATGAATCATGAGTGCCAAAGAGTGTATTATAAAATAAACTATAAGATAAATGTCTAGAAATATGCCATTACCAATGTCAACATGACAATTTCACTTTCATGTTATTTGATATAGAATTGGAGACATGGAATGATTGATAAACATTTGTAGCACTTTGTCAAGATACAGTTGACTAGCACAGGCCTTTAACAGATGATTGTTGTTAAGTCATGGTTGTGAAACTATGCAATTGTGATTACTGGTATAAGTTTACTTAGTTAGGATTAAGGTATACTGAACAAGACCCGGAGCCACGAGCCGAACTTCAATTTCGACTCCCAAGAGTAGGAGACGAGAAATAGGAAGGCGACAGAGAGGCGGACGGAGCAGGACCCTGATAAGATAGATCTCTTCACGTCACGACAATGGCAGACGTTTTTTCGAGCAATTCAATTTATCACCACTTACGGCACGAATTCAATTTTTTTGGTAGGAATTATATATACTATCTATCTGTCGACTGCCCCGAGAGGTGTCCGAGGGTTCTGGCGGGGACAAGCAGTGTGAGGGGCAGGATTCTCCTCGTACCCGTCACCCTAGGCACAGACGCGGGTGCAGTGACGCGCTCCCTCATTCTACGAGCCCCGTGGTGTGGCTCGGCGTCCGTGTGACACCCTGGGAGGCGTCGGGCGGGCCACCGTCCAGCGCCATCCTTCCTACCTCTCCTTCACGTCTCTGCTACGGACCTTGTGCTGCTGAAACTACTTGTTACTGTGCTACTCAAGTTATTAAATATGAAAATGTAGTTCTATTTTTCTTACCACCAACCACTGTGGAGATTGATGGATTGATTGAATGCACTGTGGAGAGTACTTGACACACTTTCACATATGATCATGTGTATTTTTATATCAGTTGTTTGAATAGTTATTTACAATGCAATTTTTCTGACTTGAAAAATGAGATTTCTCCATTTCAGTCTTATAGGTTGATATAAGGGATGATGGCTGGAATCTTTGTATCTCAATATGTTTCCCGTAAACATGGGGCATAGAATGCATTCCTGTGTACTGTGTTCATAATCCCATTAAGCACGTGATAGAAGCAAAAGAATGTAGAAACAAATATTAGAAATTTCTCCAGCATTGGTAATCAATAATTATTAATAGACAAGTTGCCTAACAATTTTTTTTTTTGTAAAAGGTTAGCCAATAATTCCTAAACTGGTAAAAATCACTAAACACTATCATTTCAAAGAAAAAAGTCTAAGAAATATATCAACATAAGGTTTAAAGTTGCCCAAATATCACGTGACTGCAAAAAACACCTCCGCCGTCTTCAGATGGACACACGCGGGAGGCTACTAACTAAGGCTATGTACGCAATTGTACTATGTGTTCACCTATAATGACACCAGCAAAGCCATATGTCAAAGGAAAGGGGAAATAGACATCATTGTGCTATGTGCCAATGTGCACTAATACTGGCAGGCCAACTCCAGGGAAGATATTCCAATTCCCACAGATTATAAAATAAGGAAGCGATGGTGGCTGGCTATGCCACTTGTGTTGTGATGGATGTACACGCTCGGCTCGGCTTGTTTCCCGTGCCTTCACGTCACGACAATGGCAGACGTTTTTTCGAGCAATTCAATTTATCACCACTTACAGCACGAATTCAATATTTTTGGTAGGAATTATATATACTATGCCACTCTACAAACATGGCAGAACACATTTCAAGTTTTCTCATAACAGACAACTTGTCTATTGCCAATAAGAAACAAGACTAACAGGATAGCATAGTATGCAAACATCACTGGGAGAAATATTGTAATTATTGTAAATGAAGTAATTGTAATAAGTAATAAGATAAAGGATATGAAAATATTCAGTTTGAATCTTCAGGGTGTTTGGACATTATATATTGATCCTTTAGTTCCTAGTTATGATAAAAAAGAAGATAAAAAACAGGGTGGCAGGGTTTGCTTGCTCCACCTAACTACATTAATCATAAACTGTTGAGAAAAAAACCTCTTCACTTTACTCTGTTGTAACAATCAGTTGTGATGGTTGGGAGACCCTATCTAGACATGGCACTGGAAAATACTTTCCTACCTGGTTTCAAAAATCAGTGGAGTTACTCAAAGACCGCTCACTGAAGAAGAAATGTTTCTTCAATACTGCTGGAGGAGGTGGATCATTGTCTGAAGACTTACGCTTCACAGACTTAGCATAATACTCCAAGATTGAAGGCGTCTTATTTTCTTGTTCTTCATCATTTTCATTCCTGTGAATGGACCAGCAAGTGTAAGAAATACTATAGGCAGTAACTACCGTAATGTTATGTGTATAAGCACAGCTTTGTGTAACACACACCTCTATTTATGAGACTATCTTTAGGGGGAAAAATTAAGTTTTTATTTATTTTACAAAACCAGCAGAATCTTATATTTTTTTTTAGCATAGTAGCAATTTCAAATGAAAGTGTACACATTGGGAAGGTGCAGGGCAGCATAGGACAGACACTCGTACTCTCATTGGACCCGCCAACGTGGTAATTTACTAAACACATCTATCAAAGAAGGTACAGTGTATAGGTCCTTTGCCATGCATACTGTATTTATGCAGTCTTTTAAGCAAGGTTTCTTATTGGGAAATAGTGGAATTGTATTAGACATTCACATACCAAACTTGAAAATGTGCCGGGCTTTGCTCTCGGTCCCTCACACCACATCATCCATAACACCCACAATTTGTTTCCTGTGAGAGCATGAGAGTCTGTCTGTCCTGTGATTCCCTGCATACAAATGTGCGGACTACTACAAATAACTACTACGCTAACGAATAAGAAAATTATAAGAAGAAAAATAATAAATAATGCTGATGTTGGAAATTAAATAAATAAAAATTAATATAATTCCAAGAATCTAGTCTTGAAAATAGAGGTGCATCTTATACACCGAAAAATACGGTGGCTGTAAATAAGCAGCAAGCACAGCAGGGGGGGAAATAATAGATAAAAATGGTAAAATAAAATACAACAGGCATGCGAGGAGTGCAAATTTGTAGTTTACTCAAATTTGAATTTATAGAATATTTAAATTTCCCAGATTTTGTCCAAATTTTTGGATAGTTCCACCTAATAAAAAATCATCTGTATTTGAAAATGAAAGTTAGAATGACAGAAGGTAGACCAAGGAAGATATTGCATGTAAGCCTGACTAGAAAAAAAAGGAAACGACATGCAAGTCACAATTAACTGTGTGGCTCGGCGAGTTACATCAGGTGACAAAGGTTGACCCATAACACTTGGTTTTCAAAATGATAATATTATTTTATACCCCTTGGTTAATTTATTCTCACTGGGTTAAATGGAGGAGCAAGGACGAAGTTCTGGCACCATTGGACATTGAAGAAGTTGAGGTAACGGATAGAGATAGTTGGAAGTGTATCACCGGCCGTATAACCTCATAAAATATAATGGGAAAAACTGACGTTAAACAGAAAAAAGAAGACCAAGGACGAAGTTTAGAGTAACAAATGACTGAACGTACCATGACATAGTGACGCACTTTTTCTCAATTAGCTTCACAGCAGTGTCCCAAGAGAACCGAACAATATCAGGGAAACCAAAGATGGGATCCAGCGAATTTTGCAGGAAATTCTTGGCTTTATCATCTGTAGGGCAAAAATTATATCAGTTTTAGGTTTAAAGAATTAAATACAGAATACTAGTATGAATAATGGAAGCTTATAGTGAGTGACAGTGATGTTAGTGGTGGACTGATGGCGGCTGCTATACTAATTGTAATCATAATCTTTCCCTTCTTAACTCATGAAAATCTAATTAATATTTCACATTCCCCAGAAAAACATGCGTGAGTTGCAGTGTTTTGGTATTGAAGACGTGAAAGCTAATGTGACTGACTGATATATTATTTCCTGATAAGTCGTAAAGAGCTGGAGGCCCTATTGTTCCGACAAGGGAAGGGTTTACTGTATCACCTTTCAATCTATACCGTCCTGCTTGTTCGGTATCCTGTGGTGCAAGGACTTGTATATGATATCTCAAGTGTACCACCCAAATTTGTAACTATATTAGTAATTACTAGTAAATGAAACAGTTATTCAGTTTGTACATCACTATCATATGTGAATTTTACCTCAGGGTAACTTGGATATTTTCTTCCTTTTCATTAATATAAAGATGGAAAACACATCAGGAATATAAATCCCTAATAGAAATTCAAAAATGCAAGATGCATATACAGATACAAATGGAGATTCTTTTCCCAAAGTAACTCACTTCTGGGAGTGCTAGGAACAGGTCTTGGTGTAAACCAAACTAGGATCAATCCAATAAAGCCAAAAAATTACAAACTTTGAAAACTTATAGGAAAACTGATGACATAAAATTAATGATTGTATGGTTGATCCGGCAGCAAATTCAATGAAGCAAAGTTCCCAACCCTGGCCCAGCACAAAGCTCACCGTTAGGGTAGCCGCTGCCCCAGTCCGTCAGGATTTCAGTGCCTTCAGGGAACTCCCACTCAGCTAAGGCTTTGTCTCGGGCAACCTGTGAAGTTATGTTTTTGGGGAAATGCACATATTTATATAAGATTCACATTATGCACCAAAATATGTGACTAAAATGCAGATTGAAGTATGATAGATCAAAGATAGATACTCATTTGCATAATCTGTTTATATGAATGTAACTTTCTTTCCATGGAATCAACTTGTACATACAATTTACTAATCAGTACACATCCCATTTAACTGGAATTACAGTACATGTTTATGTTAAATATTTGGAAAAATGCTTTCATGCACAAATATTGCAAAATTCTTAAACTTCCTGCCAGAGCAGTGTATGACAAGTTTTCCTGAATGTAAACATGGGCGTGCTTGACCAAGGCTACCCGCCAATGTCCCAGGCCTGACCGACCTAGCTTGTGGGGCTGTACATCGTATGTGTGGCAGAGCCGTGTTGAAGATGATAATGTTGAATGGCGAAATGATCTGTAGCATTCATCATTGTTTTGAAGAAATATAAATCATGAGTAGCCTCCCATAATCCCCACTACAAAATGCTTTCAAAGTGAAGAGCTGGAATTTATTGTACAAGAAGTTACATAGCAGTAAACATGGGGATGTCAGGATCATCTTCATCAGTAACAGGAACAACAAGATTCGGCTAGTAGTCCAAAAAACATTAGCGCAGTGTATCCCAAAACCAGTTGTACGCCAACCCGATAATAAATTGTGCTCCCAGATTATGGCGGGAAAAATTAAGGTTCTGAAATACTGATTGATAAATGTTCAATGGCCAACCAGTACTTCATTTGACCAACATTACATCTTACACACACTAACCTTTGCACATATACTTGCACCGGAAACGCAGGGAAACTTGGAATCAGCTTTTATGGCAACAGTCACTTTGAGGGTGGGGAAGACTTGTTCCAGCTTGGCCTGAAGATTGAATGGGTAGTAATTATTGAATGATGCTTCAAAATTTAAGGACATTTCACATCCGATATTGTTTTTCATGCTACAAACAACATAATACTATTTCTTAACTAGGATAGGCATTAACAATCACTAAATCATGAAGGTGAATTTTATTTTCTATATACTGTGGATCCCTGAATATTGCGGGGGTTACATGCTGGACACTCCCCCCCTCACCGAATACTGCACTGAATATTGCGGGGGTTACATGCTGGACACTCCCCCCCTCCCCCCCCACACCGAATACTGCACTGAATATTGCGGGGGTTACACGCTGGACACCCCCCCCCCACACACACACACACCGAATACTGCAAAACCGAGATGACGCAAACTCCTCTCACAAGCCCTCAAACCCCCCAAAACCAAGCTGAGTACTTGTCCCTAGAATTATTTTTTTACATCTATAAAACACAATCATGTCCTAACCTGGTATTTTTCTGGACGACCAACAGTGTCAACATAAACCTCAGACACCTGCACCCCCGCTGCTATGGCTCGCTTGATGAGACCAATGGCTGAGTTATGCGAGACTTCATTCAGTGACACCTTGGGCCTAGAAATCCAATAAAAAACATTATTAGAGTGGATTATAATGATGAATGACTCCTGTTACTACTTATCCTTTGACTGTCTCGTCTTTCACTTCATAGGCTACTGTGTTCTTGATGCTATCCATTCTGACTCAGGGGAGGTGAACATAAATTGCATCATGAAATCATATATTCTGTCACCTTGGTATGTTTGTTTATACATCTATCACTATCTCACATACATGATGGATTATACTAAAGAGAAACAGGACATACTGTACCTAAAGGAAACTATGTTATTATAAGATATTAAATTAAGATCAACATCGAGAAAAATTGTAATTAATTTAGTACCTACATGGAGGAGATCAATTTTGAAATAGGTGGTGGGGTGATGATAATGATAAAGTAACAATCAAACATGGTGAAAATACAACATGGTAAGGGTATAGTTGATGCAATAAGTGCACAGATTAAGGTAAAACAAATGGAGATTGATTGATTTAATGCCAAAAAAGGTGAATGTGCCAGACATCAGAGGTCATATGGCACTATGGCAAAGCATATAAAGGGAAGGGGTTAAAGAATAATAGTGAAACGATGAGGGAAGGGGAAAGAACGGAATGTTACAGCAGGATGGTTAGATCAGATGTAGGATGTGGATTTGTTGGAGGAAGGAGGTTAAATTTTCCAGGGAGAAGGAGGGGGATTCCGGGAGAATGTCCGCAAGACAGGGAGGTCGGGAAAGGGAGGACAAATGAGGGAAGGAACTGGAACGGGCAGGAGTAAGACGGGGGCAGGATATTAGGACATGTTGGACAGTGAGAGGAACTTGACAGGGTGTGCAGAGGGTTGGGGAGGAGCGTGACATGAGATAGGAGTGTGTGAGGTTGGTATGGCCTATGCGTAAGCGTGCGAGAGCAGTCTCCCGACGTCTATTAGAGTGGTAAGGATTTGACCATAGAGGGTTTGACCAGGCAAAGTTTATTGGCAGAGAAAGT
The DNA here is from genome assembly GCA_016584305.1 of Chionoecetes opilio. Taxonomy (NCBI): domain Eukaryota; kingdom Metazoa; phylum Arthropoda; class Malacostraca; order Decapoda; family Majidae; genus Chionoecetes; species Chionoecetes opilio. The sequence continues at coordinate 571,477 of JACEEZ010006395.1, read as the reverse complement.
GGTCCAGGAGGATTGCCAGTGGTCGAATAGGAAAGATTTAAAGGAAGTGTAGTAGTCGGAGGCTGGCAAGTTTGAGAAATGGGGGCATTGGGACATAGTGGCCGAGCGCGCCAAAGAATCAACCCGTTCGTTGCCCGAGATACCCACGTGACTCAGTACCCAGCAGAAGCAAATTGTTTTGTGGCGTATGGATAGTCGGAATAACCAGTCTTGGATCTCCCGAACAAGAGGGTGAAGTGAGCGAAGAGATTGTATAAGAGAAAGGGAATTGCGGGAATCAGTGAAGATAGTGAAGGAACAGGATGGGTAGAAAAGTATGCGTTTCAAGGCGAAGAGGATGGCGTACAATTCCGTTGTAAGAACAGTGGATTCTGTAGGTAGTTGGTATTGATAATGGAGAGATACATCAATTAGCGATGGCATACATTACCCACAAAACAAATTATTGGACCAGAGAAGAACATGTTAGAAGATTCTTTGGAAAATTTGAAATAGATCATTGGAAACAGCAGAAAAGTGACAATGGTTGGGATTTCAATTACAATAAGGTCAGATGGAACATATTCTGAAGCAAATGAGGTGAAATTACATGGGGCAACAGACTGTTGAAACTGACATAGAACAATAAGATGATACAATGGTAAAAAATATTTTGATACAAGATCACATCAGTATAAAAAAAGGCCTGTATGCTACAACTAGGTAAATACACCGGCAAGAAAGCAAGATGGTTGGCCTTCTAGTTTTGCTGATTTGGCTTATGTCTATGCCTACACATTCACTAGTAAGCAAAAAGGGGGCTAAAGCATGAAAGAAAATCCATCAAAATAGTCTTCAGTCGGCTACGGATACAAATGTTGGACCTTTTTGGTTGTGAATTGAGTATGCTAAACATTCTGTCTCCAATGTTAATTCTGTGACAGTAAAATTGATCACACTGTAATATACATTATGGTAAGTAAATGCCACATAATAAAAGTTTTACCTACCTTGCAAACGAATTTGTTGTAATAAACACTGGAGATATGATTTCCAGTGCCCATCCTATGAAATCATTTTTGCTATCGATGATGTCAAATATCTCCTCCCTCGCCTCCTTCTTTAACGTCTTTGAGTCAGCCACACCTGCTTTCTTGAGGTCTTCATGCCTTGTCACAGGGCAGAAACATATCCCATAGACCATTGGACCTTGGAAAGTTGTGTACACATAAGTTAGCTTGTATGATGTCAATTGTAATTTGTATTATCAACAGGAAACGGAATAACATACCTTTCTCTTTCCTCCTTTTAACCTAGCATTTAATCACACACTATCTAGTAAGTAATGTGGATTGGCACAACTTATCTACTAAAGACGTGGGAAGGTATGACAGAAGGAAGATGATGGTGAAAGATGTCGAGCCAACAGGATGTTAGGATTTCTTACCAGGAGTGTTAAAAGTAGAAGTGCTGAGGTTATTCTAAAGCTTTATTTGGCTCTAGTCAGACCTCACCTAGACTATGCGGTTCAGTTTTGGTCTCCGTATTACAGGATGGATATTGCCTTGTTAGAATCAGTGCAGAGAAGGATGACCAAAATGATTCATGGGATGCATAACTTTAGTTATGAGAAGAGATTGAAACTATTAAATTTACACTCACTCGAGAGGCGTAGAGTAAGGGGCGATCTGATAGAAGTTTTTAAGTGGATAAAGGGATACAATATAGGCGATTTAGGAAAAGTTCTTACGGCTAGTAAGCAGGGTTGAACAAGAACGGATTCAAGCTGGAAAAGTGTAGATTTAAAAAGGAAATAGGGAGAAACTGGTTCACAAATAGGGTGGTGAATGATTAGAATGAACTAAGTCGTCAGGTGGTCAATGCGGAGTCTATTGAGGTCTTTAAAAGGAGTCTGGATAAATTCATGGATGGGGAAGAGAGGTGGATATAGGTAGAGTTAAGTAACAGGAACTACCTTGTGTAGGTCTCACGGCCTCTTGTAGCTTCCTTATTTTCTTATGTTCTTATGAAAGTGGCACAAAGCTAAATTATTAAATGCAGTAAGGATGGTGGGCTAAGAAGTTTCACACGGTAAAAGACTGAGAGTTCACAAAGCTTTTGATATTTGGAAAGAACCCCCCCCCCCCTGCTAGTTCAATAACCTAACCTTTTTTTTTTTTCTATACATTTGTGCATATAGCGCCTGTAGGCAGTGGTGACCCAGGGCTCGAATGGTAGGCTCTGGAGGTTCACTTGAGGGCTGCTGTGATGGTTGGTCCTCGCCCGTGGTGGCGCAGGCAGGATTCTTATAGTGACGCCTGTGATTAGAGGCTCATGCCGCCCCCCTGTGTCCTCCGATGCACTCGCAATCGAAGGTAGAGTTGATGGGCAGGGCATGTGGGTGTTCTTAGGCCACTCGATGGTGCAGAAAGGTTTTGGGTTTCTTCGGGGATCAAACTCGGGTCACCGAGAACGCCAGTCGGAGACGCTAACCATTCGGCTACCACCTCCCCTCCCTCCCCATTGGTTATGTAACCTAACTGATCAAGCTATTGCTGGCATTTAATCCCTGAATGCATAAACATGGGTTAAAGCTGAACATATGTATATATTGGGATGCCCAATAACGAAAATTCACCTATATTGGGTACTGTAATATCAGTACAATTTCGGTAGTGGGCTTTCACCGATTTCGAGGCCGACTTAGTTTTCCTAAATAGATTTTATGTGTATTGAATAAATCTGGCACTCAATTTTGTTGGATTATTTTTTTCCTTCTGTTTTCAGGTGTGGGGGGATGCCCGTCCCGCCCCGCAAACCTTGCTCCTCTTTGCACTGCCATAGTATTGACAATTTTCATTTTTTCTTGATATCATCTGTTACTAAACCAAACCCCACCTCTAACCTAACCTAACCTAATCTGATTTAACCTAACTTAACCGTTTCTGGCTGAAATAACAGTGGATTTTCGGTACTACATGTAATGTCATTATTATTCAATTGCGCCATGGGAAGTGGAGTTCAAAATACTCAGAATTAAGAAATCTACACGATGATGTAAGTAAGAGTCCTAGTACTTTTGAAAGCCCAATACTGAGCTAATACCGTGATATCAATAACAAAAACTGGAGCCGTCGCCAAAAATAAGGTAATAATGGACGAGGACTTCGCGGTCGTTTTCAGAGACACGGACTAATTTTTCCTGGCCTACAATAGGGGCTTTTTTTCTATTGGAGATAGTCTTATATTTAAAAAAAAAAATATACACACAAACCTCGATTTCCCGGACTAATAGGGGGGAGCACTGGTCCGGGAACCGCAAAAGTCCGGGAATCGCAAGTTAAAAAAAAAAAAAAAAAAAAAATACGATGCCATTACCCACCCCCGGACGTTTATCCTACTCTAGTATTTACTGTCCGGCAACCGCCAATATCAACTACCCCGCCGCGGACTTTTACGTCCGCTGAGCATGCAGCCACCTGGCGGGAGGCAGCAGAAAGTGTTCAATAGTCTCAAGAGACGTTCCTGCACCAGGGGCAGTCGGGGTCAGGGGACTAACGGAGGCTGTGCAGGTGAACCGTGAGTGTCGTGTGCCCAAATGTAAACAATACGATCGCTGAGCATGCTACCACCTGGCGGGAGGCAGCAGAAAGTGTTCAATAGTCTCAGAAATGTTCTTGCACCAGGGGCAGTGGGAGTCAAGGGACTGACGGAGGCTGTGCAGGTGAACCGTGAATGTTGTGTGCCCAAATGTAAACAATACGACCGCTGAGCATGCTGCCACCTGGCGGGAGGCAGCAGAAAAGTGTTCAATAGTCTCAAGAGACGTTCCTGCACCAGGGGCAGTGGAAGTCAGGTGACTGACAGAGGCTGTGCAGGTGAACCGTGAATGTTGTGTGTGCCCAAATGTAAACAATACGACCGCTGAGCATGCTGCCACCTGGCGGGAGGCAGCAGAAAGTGTTCAATAGTCTCAAGAGACGTTCCTGCACCAGGAGCAGTGGGAGTCAGGTGACTGACGGAGGCTGTGCAGGTGAAACCGTGAATGTTGTGTGCCCAAATGTAAACAATACGACCGCTGAGCATGCTGCCACCTGGCGGGAGGCAGCAGAAAGTGTTCAATAGTCTCAAGAGACGTTCCTGCACCAGGAGCAGTGGGAGTCAGGTGACTGACGGAGGCTGTGCAGGTGAACCGTGAATGTTGTGTGCCCAAATGTAAACAATACGACCGCTGAGCATGCTGCCACCTGGCGGGAGGCGCGGACACTGACCACGGGTGACAGGAGACGCTCGAACCGCCGGACAACTTGGTCAATTACGAACAGGACCAGGTATTTCAACGTAAAAAAAAAAAAAAAAAAAAAAAAAAAAAAAAAAAAAAAAAAAAAAAAAAATGTCCGAGACTGACATATCCCCGGACCTCGGATTTTGTCCGGCAAATCCGATATCCGGGAAATCGAGGTCCGGGAAATCGAGGTTTGTGTGTATATATATAATTCATCGCCGAATTTTACGGTCGCCGTTTCCATTAAAAATACTATCTCCATCAGAAAAAGCACTAAAACTTGGCCGGGAGAAATTAGTCGAGGTCTCAGATAACAGGGAAGTAATTGAATAGAACATACCAAACCTAACCTTATAGGTTTTAATGAAAACTAACCTAACCTTAACCACAAAGTATATCTAACCTAACCTTATAGGTTTTAATGAAACCTAACCTAATAGGTTTTAATGAAAACTAACCTAACCTTAACCACAAAGTATATCTAACCTAACCTTATAGGTTTTAATGAAACCTAACCTAACCTTACCCACAAAGTATACCTAACCTAACCTTATAGGTTTTAATGAAACCTAACCTAACCTTAAGGGGAGCGTCACACGAATATTTCCTAAAATGATCAAAATATTCTTAAAAAAATAATGGGTAGTTGAACACTTGAGCAAGCTTGTGACAAAGTATTATAAAGAGAGCAGAAAAATTGAAAGAGTTATGGCCGATTTTCTCCCCCCCCTCCCCCCCGAAAAATATCCGCAACATTTTTTTTCATGATTTTCACTGGCATAGGCAAACTGGCACCTCTCAGTCCCTTTCTGTGAGACTGAGGGTCGTCTCAAGGCCTCAGTAGTGAGGGAGTAGAGGGAGAAGCCGGGTGTCACTGCTCGTCTCTCGGCCTTCCACCATTCCTGCTCCCTCCAGACCATTTACCATTTATTCAGTGCAGGATTGATCTACCTCACGCTCTCTACCTCCTCCACCACCATGCCGAGGACATCAAGGCATAAAGTGGCTCAGAGAGAGAATGCTGGCTGTAGTTCAGCAAACTGTCCATGCGCGTCTGACAGCTAGCACCCTTTTGTGACTTTTTACCTTTTGCAAAAGGGGGGACCAGATACCAGCTATGTCACACAACACTTCAATAGTGATAAAGAGCGTGGCTACGAGAGTAAACAAACAAACCAGCATCTGCTCAGATTCACTGAGCCTCGAGGTTTAAAGGGCACGTGCCTTTAAACCTCTCTACTGAAACACTTGCCTTTTTCCAGTTTTCCTTTAATAACTTCGCCACTATTGTACCGAATTTAATAAACAATATATCATTGGAAAGAGGAATAAAAATGTGATTTTTTCATCTTTCGGTTTTTTTTTCAATTTGGGTAAAAATTTGCAAATAATAGCAAATACATTTACGCAGTCCAAAAAAAAAAAAAAAATGCTAAACACTTACGAAGAATGAAATTCAAAATTCTTAAAAGATGAATCGTTTGGATATGTTGTAATGTATATATATTTGGTAATTTTTTCATCAGTGCGAGTCATTAGCATACTTTTGACATAAAAAGGTAAAACTTTGGAAGAAGTCCTTCACCCCTATCTTTTTTTTCTTCCCCCTATAGCCAACAAGCCTGGGGAACTGGCGGGAATACGGGGTTTTTGGGTGGGGGAAGCTTTTGGGTGGAATAAATCGTAAGTGATTTATGGCTCCCCAAAAAAATCATCAAAGTCACTATATGTAAAAATCTAACCTAACCTAACCTAACCACAAAGTATACCTAACCTAACCTAACCTTAACCACAAAGTATACCTAACCTAACCTAACCTTAACCACAAAGTATACCTAACCTAACCTTAACCACAAAGTACACCTAACCTAACCTTAACCACAAAGTATACCTAACCTAACCTAACCTTAACCACAAGGTATACCTAACCTAACCTTAACCACAAAGTATACCAAACCTAACCTAACCTTAACCACAAAGTATACCTAACCTAACCTAACCTAACCTAACTGGACTTATAATTTTTTGAGGCACCTCATATTTCATAGCAGCCGTGTGGGTTAACCAAGGCCGAGCGCACTCTGGAACCTTTACAGATGTGAAGTACAATAAGCATACAATACAGTGCGGTAGTTCATTTCAGTCAAAGCCGGAAGGATGAGTTCCAAAGTATTTCCACGACCGCGAAGTTCTCTTCCATTATAACCGAAAATAGGAACACACGCCGACGTGAAAAATTGGAACACTCGCCGACGAGAGTTCCAGGTACAGTACCATGCCAGTTAGTTGTGGAATGAGGAATGGGAGGAGTCAGGAGTTGGGATTAAGCCTCAGAGCGATGCTAATGTCTAGATACACCATCATGAGTATTCAGGCCAGCAGACACAGCCGTGACAGCCCAGTTGTCCTTAAATATAAAGTAACAGTTTGGTAGCTTACCCAGCACAGGTCCCCGCCCCGCCTCGTCCACACCCACCACACACGGCTCCTTAAGGCATACATCCGGTATTGACGAGTCCACGAACGCATTCTTGCAATTGGATTGTGTATAAGTTGTTACATCCATGGCTATGAACGGATTTTCTCAGTCTCACTGACTGGGCTGTGCGTTGTTCACGATCTGTGCCCTTGTGTGGAGCGCGGGCTTACCTCGATCTTGATCTTGATCCTATTCATACCTTGATTTCTACGAGTTTGGCTTTTATAGCGGCAGTTCCTGTAAACAAAATAATAAATTAAACAAAACATGCAGTTGCCCCCCCCCCCTGCCCCCAAGAACTCACTGCCTTTCAGTCACTGCGAAAATCATCTCCCCATAGTGGCAGGTACGGGGGGTCATGGCCGGGGGTCATACCTAGAGCTCCGCTTGCCAACCTAGTGCCCCACCCCAACGGGATATATACCTAAATATGCACTGCTAACAAAGCAATGCAGTTCTTAAACAACCCACAAACTACGTAGCAAACAAAAGAAAAAAATATCCTACCCACAAACCTCTGCGACGCTGTTAATGAGTTCGAAGCACTATAGCGAAACCTATCAATATAATCTTTAAAAAAATAATACAAAACTATACCAACAATATTACTAACACAAATTTACTAAAATTTAAGACTTAGATAGCGTTACAGGTCAATAATTATTGGTCAAAGGTCAACAGGTAAGGGCGTGGGAAGGAAATAAGGGAAAGGTTTAGTGTTTCGAAGCAGTGTTGAGTTCCTTGAGTAATCCGGTACGAGCAACAGTCGAGAGCGAGCCGGCGATGGGGGACAGACACGTGTGCTCCTTAGCACACACGTGTGCTAAGCAGTTAGAAGGAGTTAATGATATTTGGCCAAACAACGCTTTATTTTGTTGTTTTTCCTCATATTTCTACAGTGTAAGTTAAATAGAGAGAGAAAGAGAGGGAATGGAAGAGAGTGAGAGGAATGAGTGGCGGATATGGGGGGTGGACACGGTCACCCCCCCACCCCAGATCTGAGTCAGAGGTCTAATACAAATTCAACCATTTCTTTTTAATGGCTGTGCCATGGCCATCCCACACTAGATCTGTGTCCAACCTTGGCCACCCCAGTCAAAATTTCCTGGCGGCGTTACGTAGCTAGTGAGTGGGAGAGGGAGGGAGAGAGAGCTAACGTGTGATTTGAGGTTCTTTAGTCCTCCCTGCAAAGTAACGGCTGTTGCCTCGTTATCTCTCTACCTTATATAACGTCAGATCAGCTATAGCCAGTGGCGTAGCTACGGGAGTGTGTGGGGGGGGGGGGGGGGGGGGGGGGGGGGGAGGCACGTGCATTTCTGTCCTTTCTCTCGCCTTTTGATCTATTCATTGTCATTACCTAGCTTTTTAAACTTGAATCTATCTTCAATATCCCTCCCATATCCATCTCCCAAACTCTAATTGGCGAATTTTGGTGAGAGAAGCCGTAAGAAGCCGGCTTCTTGCGGCTTCTCTCTCGTTTTCGTGCCTCGCCAGAACGGCTGACAGTGGTGTTCGAGGCTCGCCCGCTCGGCCCTCACAGCTGATAATTGTAAACAAAACAACCACACTGACGAAAGTGTACCGTCGAATGAAAGCCATTAATAAGTTACGATAACTGACTGACGATATTGTGAATGGATCACAACACTTATCCTTCACATTAATGTTTTTTTGCTCCATAAACCAAGGACTATTAATAGGGCAAGGTAAAGAGGCGGGCACCTACGGACATCATATGGGGCTGGCTGGGTCGAGTTCCACATGAGTGACTTATTTTTTTATTAACTGCTGCACCTGATGGCAAGGGTCAGGTATAATGAGGGATTTCATTAACTGGCCATCATCTGGCCGCCAGTGCCCGGGATTTTCCGCTTTGGTGGTTGGGCTGATTTATATTTTGCTTGGAAGATAGGGGGGCTGTTTTTCATTCTTGGCTAATTTTTGGCATTAAATTAATCTCTCTCTCTCTCAGCTTAATGAATTACTGTATGGGTATATGTGACTCAACAAATACTTTTCTCAACTTTACTTTTTAGCGTTTTAAAACTGCAAAATATTGCAGCTAAACTAGCTATTGGAGGAGCTAGAAAGAAGGATCACGTTACTCCTATCATAAAAGAGTTAAAGTGGTTAACAATTAAAGACAGATATATTTATGAAAAATGTTTCGCTGTTTATAAGGCTGTCAATGGGTTGTATCCGGAGTGGTATCTAGTTTTCCATTGTCAGGGAAAATACAACCAGTACAACAAGGCAGCTAAAAGACCTTTATGTGCCAAGAGCCAGAACAGACTGGTGCCAGACCCATCACTGTACAAAGGCCTTAACTATGGAACAATTTGCTTTCATGCATCATTAATTATGGAAGTCTACACTTTTAAGTCTTGACTTATAAATTTACTTTTAATTGACCCTAAGTGAACTATAATTTGTTTCCCCATATCAAATAGCAGTTGCATATGTTAGTAGTATTTTAAAGATATTTGAAGTGACTTTTAGTACTTATTGTTTAATGTTATAATTCATTTCCTTTTAATGTTTCGTTTGACTTTCTTTTTATGTAATTTTTTTTATTTGCGTGACTTTCAGAAGTTTCATTTTTAGTATATATTGCATAGAACATCTGTGATGTAAGTTTGATAGTAAAACCATGTTTCATGGAAATAAGATATTTATTTATTTATTTACTCCCCCTCTCACTCCTTCTCTCAGAGTCTTCTCCTTCATCTTCGGTCGGATAAACATTTCATGCAAACCGGCCACATACATACCTGAAACATAGACTGTGTTACTATTGCAGATTAAACCCTTGCCATGAAAGGAAATAGAGACAGACAGCATTATGAGTGTTTGTTCATACATGACAATAGTCATGTTCATAGTTTCATCCTAAATTTTACCGATATTTGCCACCTTTATAGATAAACAGGCTAAATATACAAGGAAATGCAAATAATATAAAAAGTATGTTGTTGATGTGTACCTATATAGAAGTTTTATAAGGACAAGTAAAAATTAATAACAGAAGCAAATAATCCAACTATACACTAAAATAAAAAATATATTTAAACCTCAGATTTTAATGCACAAAGGGCCAGTGTAATACTGATTGGTCAGATAATTGCAACCAAAGTAGCCAGTAAATACGATTAACATTCATATTCAACAAATACAATTTCTCATAACTAGTTTCATAATTTTGTATTTCCTATATGCAGAAACACTCTTGACCCATAACCTAATTCTACTTAATGTCACCAAACCGAACGTATTAGGTATATACACTGATGCTCCTGTAGTACTTTTTCAAAGTTTAGTGTATACACACAACCCTCGCTTTTACGGACCTTTAGATAACAAATATCGGCTTCAACACTTTTTCTGCCAGTCCGGTATATGCGTGCTTTTACCGAATAAGTTCAGTATATGCGTTGTACGGTTCTGATTGTTTTTAATTGCCCTGTATTCGTGTAGTATTTGTGATGGCTGCATGTATGTAAGTATACGAACTTTCGTCAGATGTAACGGACAAAGTTCACGATACACGGAATTAGTCGGAAATAGGGAACTTTCACCTCATATAACGACCACAATTTGTTATATGCGAAAAGTTCGGATCACTCGGATAATTATAACCTCGCATCCTTCCCCCAATTTGTTCGTCAAAGCGAGAGTACATCATTTACACCATTAATTATACGTCAACATAAAAATCAGGTACACCAAAAAATAGCCATTAATCCTTCTTTCATAAACATAAAAATTTAACCAAAATATACAGAAATACACCATATATATATATATATATATATATATATATGGTAAATCTTAAGAACAAGGGCTCCACCCCCTATCTTCTCTTCTTCTTATAGCCAACAAGCTTGGGGACATGGTGGAAACCGAAGTTTTTGGGTGGGGGAGCACACACATAAGGGAAATATGGCCCCCACAAAAAAATCCATAAACTAGGGAAATTTCCCTAGTTCATAGACTTTATCGGGGCCATATTTCCCTTATATGTGTGCTCCCCCACCCAAAAACCCCGGTTTCCACCATGTCCCCAAGCTTGTTGGCTATAAGAAGAAGAAGATAGGAGGTTGAGCCTTTATTCTAAAGATGACAAAACTCTACAGACCTAACCTAGCACCCCCCCTCGAGCCCATCGGGCTGTGCACTAACCTAACCTAACCTAACCTGACCTGACCTGACCTGACCTGACCTGACCTGACCTAACCTAACCCTACTGGACTTAGTTTTTCTCAAGAACCTGAAATTTAATATCGGCCATGTAGGCAAAGTAAGGATCGGCACTCATAAAATCTAAACAGATGTGTTAAGGACAGTAAGTATAACACATAGAGCCAACATTGGGTCAGCTTACCGTGGAGCCCTTGTTCTTAAGATTTTCCCTCAACGCAATGCTAGTCATTTCCACAATACTATCAGCACCTCTACCTACACATTAATATGTTCATGTCGTCAACAGTAATGTAATGCAGACTTTAAAATATCTTGCAATGTTTTGTGGTGGAATTCGGATGATGGTGAAGGTTTATGGTACTCTCGTCCCCCGTCGGCGAGAGTTCCAACATTTTCACGTTCTCAAACAAGTGTGAGAGACCTCTAAGAACCAAAATTGGAGCATAATGAATCAGCGAAAAACGTTTCCGGTCTGCTTTGATAGCATAATTAGTAAAATTAGAAAAACAACGTCTGGTGTTATGGTTAAAAGACTAGAGTTATTTCACCAGACGATCGACGTTCTCCTATCACCATGTCATTCCATTTTGGCTCTATTAGTGTGGTCCGAAAGTTAAGCCGTGCTACTAAATGTACAAATCAGGCTAATTTGTGCCATATATCAGCGAAATTCAGCAAAAACTACTACGTTGCAGCTAGGCCCTATCGTCAGCCTGATAAGACATGATCATTCTTTCACCAGTTTTAAAGTTGTCCTGTCGTGTCATTAACCTTGTATATTCTTGTTCGTGGTCTTAAGGTAAGTGCATGTTTCTGAATGTACATCTATGTGTTTACTTGTGTCCTGTTATCTGTAATTACAGTATTTCTACGACGATACTCACTGTCTGAGAATCTCTGCCCTCCCCGCCATATTTGTTGTTATCTCTGACGTCACGGCAACAAGCGGGAAGAAGCCGTGGTAAGCGAGCCCTGGCTCTCGCTTCTTATGGCTTCTTGCGGCTTGACCAGCTGGGCCAATCCGTAAGAAGCCGGCTTCTTAAAAGTGCCCCGCCATAACAGAAAACGCAAGCTGCAAGAAGCCGGCTTCTTACGGCTTCTTCACCAAAATTCGCCTTATATCTTCGGAGCACCTCTGCTGATTCACTCATTAGTAAGACTAGCTACACATCATCTAAATGTAACAGGATGCATATTCTGTCCTTGCAGACTATTCCTACAGAATTAATTCCTTGCATCATGTTATGTGTGTATGGATGTGTGTGTGGGGGGGGGGGGTGTATGTGTGTCATTCACTCATGATCTTGTCCACGCGCGCTGGCTCGCCAAAGCTAGTTTCACCCTCTCGGTGTGAGCTTGAAGCTCATTATTACCGATCTTAGGGTAATACTAGGACCTCACACACCACACACCCCCATCCCCTTGCTCAAGTAGCACAGTAACCGGCCGAATTTCTCAGTGGAAAAATCCCCGGGAACGCGCATGGACCGGGGATCAAACTCCAGACCACAGAATGGCGCGGGACGCTCCAACTCACCAGGCGTTTTCTCACCAACTCACCAGGCGTTCAGGCGTTTGTGTGTGTGTGTGTGTCATCACAGCTTTTCATAAGAATTGAAAAAATACCAGGATCACAGCTTTCTCGCGAGCTTTATTTACATATTATTAGAAAAATACACTTTCATTCACTCCAGTCTCCTTGCAAGAAGCCAATCGAATATGAACAAACGCAGAGAGAGAGAGAGAGAGAGAGAGAGAGAGAGAGAGAGAGAGAGAGAGAGAGAGAGAGAGAGAGAGAGAGAGAGAGAGAGAGAGAGAGAGAGCGAGAGAGAACCAGGATTTTGTTCATGCAGATCAACATATATTAACTCTATTAACCTTTAAGAGGACAAAATTCAATAACAATACCACAAAACATAAGTGGATAGGGGCCAGCTCCTCTTAAGGTTTGATGAATGCCCTGTCCATGACTTATCCTGACTTATAACTAATCCTGACTTTTCAAGGATTTTGGCGCGTCACACTCGGTGGCACATCTAAAAAGTCATGGTCTTATGTTAATATATATATAATGGTTTCTTGTGTAGGCACTTGTTCTACTCTGTATGAATAATGACTAGTTCACAGGAAACAAAGTAAGTGTTAGGAGAAATAGATGTCTTTTCCATTTTCACTTTTCTTCCTCGCTGTAACACAATGACCATGTCTTTTATGTATATCGCTGCAGCGTCCTTGAATGTAATTAATAGATTCATGGCGCTATTTGTAGGAGTCAAAGTACACCAGTAACACTGAAAAAAATATACTATAACAACATTTTGGATAGAATATTTCATGTACAGGTATGATTACTTGACTGTAATGCATAAAATACCATCTATTCCGAGGTGTCAGTCTTGCTGCCCACATACAACACCACACCGAAGTTTTTGGAAGGTTTTCAAAACTTTGCTTTTGAACAATGTATAACTTGGACTCCCAGAGAAAAAAATAAAAAATGACAGGACAACTTAAGTCCTTTGTTGCGTTCACACGTACAGAATTGTTACAGGGAGAAATTACCCTTTTTTTATATTCATGGCAATGGAACTACACGTACGTATCTATGGGCAGCAGGTGTGTGTGTGTGTGTGTGTGTGTGTGTGTGTGTGTGTGTGTGTGTGTGTGTGTGTGTGTGTGTGTGTGTGTGTGTGTGTGTGTGTGTGTGTGTGTGTGTGTAAATGAAAGGTACTATCTTTGATACATAACTCGGAGATAATGTCTTGTCAATTATAATACCTATTCTTTATATATTTTTGGAAAACTGTAACGGTTTAGTGAAAACGTGTACTGCGAATATAAAAAGGAGCATAATACTAACATGGCGACGTTCTCAACTGAGGACCTTACATGACGATTAGTTAGATTTACTATTTGTGTTACAGATAAAGTATTAATAGCAGGAGAGAATTTTTTATGGCAGGCGATGACATACTATGAAAACATGAGGTTGTCATTCTATCTTGGGTAACCACTTCCTTCCCTGCTGTGGTGGACATTAGTCTGACCCGACCCAAGGTTACACGAAGATACACATATCGATCCAGTTGCTAAAGCATTCTCTGGTGACCAAAGTGAGGGACAGGGGAACGGCTGGCAGGCAAATCATGTGCTGCCATATATTGTAATTCATGAAAACGGTCATTCATGTTCATGCAATGACTATATTTTCACATGATGCAACTTAACAATCCACTTCAATATTCATGAAAAAGGGTGAACATATTTTCTTTGATGGTCCATTGTTTACTCTTGTCATTTCTGATAGTGATTACTACTTCCAAATGCACATGTGGACAGGACCAGCACGGTAATTCATGGAAACCCATTTTATACTTAGGATAAATAAGGGTTGTGCGTTTCACTATATAAAATGTAACAGAACCACAGGAATCTATATTGATATTGGACCCATTTGATACGGTCACATACACAATGTGGAGAAGTAAGCATACATACAGTTGCAAACCTTTCTGGAACAAGTACTGTTTTTTAACAAGTTTAACAAGTTTAGTGAAATAAAGAGTATCAACTTGGGAAACTTTTACGCACATTCTAATCACACCTTCCCCAAAATGTGTATAGCCTGTAGGGGCTGCAGTGGTTTCTCAGGAATTAGCTGCAATAGTTTCTATATTTGTCTTATTTGCGATAAAGAAAAGGTCTCAATTTCTTTTTAATTTGCCGGATTTGCATGTTCAACCCATCTGCTGGTATGCCACATAGACACTGAAATATTTCATCACATGTACTACAAATGTTAACAGGCAGTCTATTACAATAACAGGTTGTTGATAAAACGTAGTCATGAGGATTAGAATAGTGAATATTTGAAGTGTTTCAGTTAATTTACGTAAAAAATCATAGGAATGCGAAAATACTGGAAGGTAGATAGGACCGGACAGCCCGTTTCATGGTCACCTCAACTGTTTAATCTTAACCAGTTTCATTCTTAAAATCTATAAAAGTTGTACGATAAATATTTCAAATTATGAAGACATGTAATGTATGTAAAGCATTATCAAAAACACTCATAAAACTCCAGAACCCTGGAGAGTGTATGGAAGTAACTTAGGTGAAATGTCGGTCTTCTAAATATTTTCATGAAAATATGCATAAATAATTGTAATAATCGTAACATTATATCTTTAAATTAACTGAACCTACAACACAGAATCTCTCTTTATGTTCAAGTAAAGCTGTAAATCACATTCCAAATCGTGCCATGTATGAAAACTCTCATTATCAGTTCCATTTATCCCTATTTACAACCCAAGAATACATACATTATATATATATATATATATATATATATATATATATATATATACAGACACACACACATACACACACTTGATACAATAATAATACAAGCGCAGTATATCAAAGTAGATATGAAACTTTATAATCTTCTTTTCTTTATCAGTAAAATACAAAATGTCCACGTCCGTCTATACTCTACAACCCGCCACTAGACCACAAGGCACCACATCAATTATCTTCACTCTGAATTGCCCCTCCAGAAAATTATGTATTTTCAATACGTACAGTAGAAACTCTCGATAACGGAATAATTCAGCCGACCCCCTTTCCGTTATAGGGAATTTTCCGCTATAGAGTGTTTGCCAGAACCCATTGCTACAGCACCAATTTTCGGGTATTGTGTGAGCTTCGGTGTGATCTGAAACCTACACACCAATGCTACAACACTGTAAACATATTTCTGTATAAAATAAAGCAGTACAAATACGTATATGTATCATAAATAGTAAAAACTCACCTCTAAATTTGGGAATCTGCACTTCTTTGCAGAATGATGCCCCGCAGAGGCATAGGGCGGAGGGCGGCCTTGGTTGACACGGGACGCCGGTCCACGTGCACCGACAGGCGCACTAACGGAAAATCGTTCTCCATTACGGAAAATTCCGTTATAGGGAATTTTCATGACGGAATTAAATTTTCCGCTATAGAGAATTCCGTTATAGGTAGTTTCCACTGTATTATGTTTTTACCTTATCATCCCGTGTGGAAATCACCACAGATGCAATTTGGTAGAAAATAAGTAGCAAAATCTATGCTGATGGGAAGAAATCTAATTAACAAGTAAATTGTTTGTTGTAGGGCACCAAGAATGTAAAAATATACAATTCGATATATATATATATATATATATATTATATATATATATATATATATATATATATATTATATTATATATATATATATATATATATATATATATATATATATATATATAAACAATTTCTTTTGGCATGAAATCATGTGAGTGAATGATTGAGAAGTGACTTTATAAAAGGTCCATTGATCCTTGCTAAAGTCTTATGATGAAATGGTGAGATTACAAAAAGACTTCTGAGAGAGAAGTCTGAACGAGTGTGGCAGCTTGTGGGTTACTGGTTATGTCCACTGATTCATAGTCCGAGTCTTGGAGCTCCGACATCGAGTCATCTACTCCTTCCTCTTCCAGTGCAGAGAGAAACGATAAATCTGACACACGACTGTAATCTCTTCGATGGAAAGGACGACGACTCCTGGGACTGCCGAGTTTGTTGATCCCCTCAGCGGCAGAAGGCACGTTAGATATCTTGAGAGGCGTTTCTGAGCAATCGTCCTCCAAGTCTGAGACGATGTTGTATTTCGACAGATGATTGGCACCCATGTCTTGACAGGAATCAACAGATATGTTATTGGCAAAGAGTATTTCTTCAAAACTACAGGGCTCATCAGCGTTGCCATCATCATCATCGTCATAACCTGGCTCTTCTTGAACGCCTCTAGGATCCACATACAGCAGCGGTGTGGCGGCGGCGTCTATGTGCATTGGTGTGCATGTATGATAGCCAGGTCCTGCGAATGTATAAAACATCATCATGATATTTAACATTCTGTAAACAACATGAATATAATCAGAATGGAACACTGACATGGCCATTGCAATACGGAATGAATAGCAGACGTTACACTTTCAAAATCTACTCTTGCAGTTTGTCAAGACATCTAGTCGTGAATTCATGATATTTTGAATAACAATGTCTATCAGAAACTTCCTAGGACTTACATTTTTTTCTTTATTGTAAATAGGTATAATGCATATATATATATATATATATATATATATATATATATATATATATATATATATATATATATATATATATATATATATATATACATTGTATGTGAGGAATTTAAGAACACAATATTTGATTCTTTTGTTCTAGATTTAACTCAACTTGCTAACTAATTTACTGAATGGTTCACTGACTAATTGACTGGCTGATTGTTCGCTTGATTTATTTATTTTCAGACTCGTGCTCGTTATCCTCTCTGAGTCAAACGTGTTTGACATCGGAATAGAGAAAATATTTCAGAAGTCATTGAAGGGTTAAGAAGTAAAGGAAAAAAAACCTTACGCGGCAAAAGTGGTAGGCCCTCCATCATGTCGTCCATGGGGACCAGGCTGGCACCCTCGGACAACATCAGTAAGTCAGGTGGCGCGGCTGTGGCACCATCTGCACAGCCCATCAGCGTGCGGGAGCCTCTCATATCGTAATCATCCCAGTGGTAACCTAACATTCCAGGAAAACACTTATTAGAAAAAGTTTATAGTAACAAGCCACAAATAGTTTCATTGAGAAAAGGTAACATCACTTGGCTTCTTATGTCAGTGTGTTCAACACGTGCTATAAACAATTTTGATGTGACAAACCCATATCCATGCTGCAAGATTTCTTTTGGCATGCAAACTAAGATTGTGATACCAATTCTACGAATTAACATGCACCCCACAAACTTTCCATATAATATACACACAATTATGAATATTTTCTTCATATATCTACAGCTCAGGAAGCCTAACTTATCACAAACTCTCTTTAAAACTGTAAAATTGACAATTCTGAAGGGAAATTATAATACCAGGTAAAAGGGAACAATAGGTACCTTTTCTCTTTGGCTGAGTCGGAGCTGTGTGCAAAAGAAACATTAAATAAGTAGTCACATCCAGTGTCATAAGTATATACAATATGTGCTCTTTCTTCTGTAGCCCTAAACCTGTGAAACTCACTTAAAGAAATAGATGACATCGTTGATTTTACTAAGATTTCCAAGTCAGATTTTTGAAAAGTTCTATGGGTAACATTTCGTTAATCATATTACTGACATACTATCGTTTTAAAACGCGACTTTCTCTCAACTCACTATTGAAATTATTATTTGATCGCATTTCTTTACTACTGAAATAAGATTGAATAAAAATCTTATCCTTAAACTACATCAAACACCAGAGTTTTATATCAAGTAAATATCATGCTAAGGAAATGGTTTAAGAAAACTGATAACATAGCAAAACATCACTCATGATATCATTCCTATTTTGCGTAAGTTTCACAATTTCATCACCTTGAATCTTAAGGTTAGTTAGTGTATCAAAGACCACCCGATGCTAATCCTTAACAGGCCCAAAGTAACTTTAGGTTAACAGATGCACAATACTCCGTCAGGTGAGTGTTCGACGAAAGTGCTCAGGCAAATGGTAATTGTGTCTGTCCATCGCCACATTTGAGTTTCACTCAGCCTAAAAGCCAAATTTTTATTTCTTTAGGTTTTTAAAGACTCCACTATTTCCGAGTGCCCTTGCATCTGCCCCATGGCAGGAAGGTATCAGGGTCTGAGGACAACATGACACTCGTTTGGTGTTATCACAATCAACAGGGATGACCTCTGGATGACTCAAACCTGTCCGGGTCCGGGGGCCCAGCAGATGGGGACTGGGGAAGGGAGGAACAGCAGGGGGCGACGAACCCTTCCCTCTCTCTGGGCTCGCCAAAACATAAACATCATTTATTAACATCTTATGTTCGGTGACTCTGCATTGTATGTGTCCAGCAAATCAAGCTATGAACATATGTTGAAAATCCTTCATATTTCACGTGGAAAAACCAAAAACACAATTTTGACTCTATCAAAGTCAAAATTATGATAGAATATTCTTGATGTATTGTTCTGAAATCATATGTACAGGAAAACAAGTGAACCGATGGAATAGAAGATTAATAGAATGTTCGTTCCGATGCATCAGTATCATGTCAGTGTTGAAGCAACATGCCATTAGTGCCGCCTGTAATGCCAGTGACCCATGCTTTGGTAGCCCACCGTGCTACCATCAACGTCTGTGCAACAATGGATGTGCATATATTCCGGTCGGCGCTGACTTTCTGTAGCATGCCTACTGAATGAGTGTTGGACAAAAACACCTAGACACCATGGAGGAGCGTCACACACATGGACCCACAAATTTTTTTAATTGACTGATTTATTTATTGATTCATATTTTATATCTCGCCTGTTTACCACTTTCCGCGGTGCGGTGTAACCACTCCGGTATCCTG
>JACEEZ010006395.1:514584-547084 GCA_016584305.1 Chionoecetes opilio | reverse complement strand
TTCTGGCAAGGATACGAGCCACACACGTTTGCCACCGGCAGTACATTTGGGCACTGGAGCTCAACGTTTGCTAGGCGTGTAAGCACTGCATCCCCAGAGGACGTTCCTGTTATGGCTACGGGAAGCTCGATACCATTAATAACGATGTGGTCAAGGCAACCCACGAATCCCAGACTGCTGTGGGAGTAGGAAGACAATCCTGAACCACTTTCTTTGTTCACAATAGCACCAAGATACATAAAACCTGAATCCGTGTTGAGAATATCATTAGCACCTGGCGCTGCTCCCGAACTCACCTCACCATCGACACTCAGGGTTGATATGGTTCCCTCGCGCGTGAGGTTAATAAAATGCCACATGTCATTGTTGACTGTCACCGTTGACACTCTTACTAAACCTTCTCCACTCCCACAGTCCCAGCGATATTGCACATGCCCGCCGGCAACCTCTAATATGCTGTAGTCCACATCTCCTGCAGCATATACAAGTGTTCCAACTGGATGCCTGGTTCGCATAAAAGCGCTGAGAACCAGAGAGCTGCTTTCGGTTTGCCGTGCTATGCTATACTGAGCATAGCTTTTGCCCTTGAAGGAAAGAGGCCTCATGGGGTAATGACATGCAGGACTGCGGCATTTTGTCAAGTCGACTTGGCATGAAGGTCCTGCCCTGCCAGGAGGACACTGGCACGTGTATCCTCGGCTGCTAATATTCGTGGGTGCGCATTCTTCGTATTCAGCGCAAGGTCGGTGTCCACACGCATTCACTAAAGTCGTACAGTCATCACCTCCGTATCCTTGATCGCACACACACCCAACCTTCTGAGTGAAACTTGGAGCAACAAAACTGGAAAGCTGTGTATTGAAGGGCATAGCGACATCTTCACTGACTTCAACAAGGTCAACACAGCCTCCGTGTCCACCACATTTCGACTCTGATTCACACATTGATTCCATAACCTCAACTAAGGGTAAGCCAAGTTTATGCTTTATGTCAGCTTGCTTTTTCTTTAACTTTTCTAGAAGATGTTCTCTTGTTAGAAATACTTTGGAGACTTCACAACGATCAATACATCAAGGCTCCTCTGTATATCCCTTTTAGAGCGCTGTGGAATATAATCTATTTTTTCTAATGAGTGGGAATGCAGGAGGGATGGCTGGAGACTGACTAAAATAACAAACTCTTCGTCAATCGAAAGCTCCATCGCGACTGCACTCATGAAAATTTTTCTATATCTTGAAAGAAATTCATCTGAAGACAAGGGACCCAGTCTGACGATAACAGAGTTTTCTACCATTTCCTCAGTAATCACCGACACTTGAACGGAAGCTTGCACTGTTCGATGATACCTGCCGTCCGACACACTGACGTTGACACTGTAGTTGCCGGCGTCCAGTGGTGTCAACGCTACCAGTGTACCATCTTGACCATCAATGTCAAAATATTTGATGGAACTGATTTCAGTAGGATGTGGTGCTATTGAATACTGCAAGGTGTCGTAGGGATCCTGATCAAGTGCGGTGATGCGCCCGATGATGCCTCCTGGAAAGGCAACCCGGAAACTGATGACCACAGATGTGAGAGGGAAGAGTGTTGGTGGATAACGCGACTCTTCCACCACATTAATAGTGACATGAGTGTTTGCGTGAAGTGGAGGCGACCCGCTGTCCCACACTCGCACTTTCACAACGAACTTGTCCTGCACCTAGAATGAAGGGGGAAGGAAGATCATGAGTGGGTATTGGAGTTTAAGAAAAACAATCTGTCTTCAGCAGCTTTTGCTACTTCTAGTTAGGAAACAAAAATATACGTTTGACGTTTTCAATTTCACACTAGTAATCTTATTGACTCTACTGAGAAGAAACGGGCAATACCTGGTGGTTAAGTCTGTTGGTAGCCAGTCTTAATGATCCATCTTGATCAAGAGTAAAGGCACGACTTTCAATTGGTTGGTTGATAACTTCCCACGTGAAGGGAGCGCCATTGGGATCAGCGTCCGCGTCAGTAGCCATCAGCCGCAGCAGGGAATAACCTACTGGTCGGTTTTCCTGGAGAAGATGAACACACATCATGCCATATCTGTCAATCTATCTGTCTATATACAGTGTACGAATTGTACACGAATCTGCCCGTTTACCACTTTTGTAAGCTGACATCTTGGCTCCCACATCATCATGAGGAAACCAATACTGTATACTCTATTAATATGTTTTGTGTTATTATGATCTAACGAGCCAAAGGAAGTCTCAAGGCAAAAAAAGAAATAAAACCTTCATCTGTTACCATTTCTAGAATCTTTAGGTGAAGAAACATTTCTGCTCAATATGAATAAAGTTTGTCGTTGAACAAAAACAAAAGTAGAATTCGATTAAAGTAAGTATAATATTATCTTCCGTGAGCAAATGATAAGGGCATAATATAAAAAAGGAATAAAAAAAGGCATACCTGAACCACCAGTGTATAGTTATCCTGGGTAAAGATGGGAGAGTTGTCGTTGACGTCGCCCACGTGGATCGCCACTTGAGCCACGACGGCGTTACTCGGGGTGCCCAAGTCCCTGGCACTCACCGTGAGCTGATATTTTGCCACCTAGAAAGAAAATAAGTAAATTATATATACAGTATATATATGTATATATACTGTACATATATTAATTCAATAAAGCCATTATCAAAGTTCATATTCAAGTTCAACTAGTACTTCTGTTGCATAGTTAAAAAGAAATTACCTTTTCTCTGTCCAGCCTCTTGATGACAGTAATGATGCCCGTGTCGTCATCAATAGTGAAACAATTGGCGTCATTTCCCGCCTTGATGCTGAAGCGCACCAGGCTGTTCACGCCGGAGTCCACGTCACTGGCCGACACCTGGCAGGAGGGAAAAAGAAAAAGAAAATCATTCAAGTATTAGATAACAATGACATGATGATGGAATTTCTGTAACATGATTGATATTGTATCAAGTAAGGGACTAGAAATAATAATATGCATTCTCTCTCTCTCTCTCTCTCTCTCTCTCTCTCTCTCTCTCTCTCTCTCTCTCTCTCTCTCTCTCTCTCTCTCTCTTTCTCTCTCTCTCTCTCAGTATCTTTCCTCCCTTTCCCCTAATTTTTATTCTTCCTTCTTTAATAAGCGTCAAATTCGTTTATCATGTTCATCTGTGCATCTCTCTCTCTCTCTCTCTCTCTCTCTCTCTCTCTCTCTCTCTCTCTCTCTCTCTCTCTCTCTCTCTCTCTCTCTAGTCAGGCATACAGTCGTTATGTAGTTTGCTTCATGTTTACATTTTACTGAAGATGATGACATAAGTCCTGCATAATGTATAATATAGCACCACTGGTTACCTGCACAACGCTGGCGCCCTGCAACGCGTCCTCCCTGACAGTGGCAATGTAGGTTGGCAGCGTAAACACCGGTGAGTTGTCGTTCACATCGGTAATGGTAAGGTTGACCAGGGCCGTGGCAGACAGAGGCGGAAAACCCCCGTCTGTGGCCACTATTGTCGCCACCACTTGTTGCACACGTTCAAAATCCACTTCACCACCAATGCTGATGACACCTGTAACAAATGAATCAAAAGAAACATTAAGCAAGTTGATTCACATATATCATGTACTTAGCGATATACTACTCAATTTTCTATAAATCAACCATAAAAAGGCAGCTCTATTGACCAAATTTCATTACAACATAAGAAGAACATAAGAAAATAAGGAAGCTACAAGAGGCCGCGAGACCTTGACGTGGTAGTTCCTGTAAAGTATTACAGGTAAACTGTGTAAAAATAAAGAACAGGTGAAGGCATTGTGCACCATGGCACGCTTATACCTGTTTTAGGATGAATGTGCAGGTATTTCTCCTGCGTGGTGTGCTGGAGGGAGTAGGAGATATCCGCGTTGATGCCAATGTCCCTTGAGGTAGCCATCACCCGCAACACTTCCGTCCCTATGGCAATGTTCTCCTCTACTGTAATTTCATGCAGCTTTCTGACGAACTCTGGCGCGTTATCATTTATGTCTGTATAAGAGGAAAATTTACATCTTAAATTCTAGCCAATTAGAGGTCATCTTTTAGTTGTAATTATTAATCGACACGTTGAAAAGAGAGAGAGAGAGAGAGAGAGAGAGAGAGAGAGAGAGAGAGAGAGAGAGAGAGAGAGAGAGAGAGAGAGAGGAGAGAGAGGAGAGAGAGAGAGAGAGAGAGAGAGAGAGAGAAGAGAGAGAGGAGAGAGAGAGGAGAGAGAGAGAGAGAGAGAAGAGAGAGAGAACAACAACAACAACAACAACTATATACACACGAGTGCACTCACACGCACGTAATGCAAGTCTCAGTCAGAATCGACGTTTTAAAAACTGAAAGGTTCTCAATCAATTTTGTGTGCTTGTAATATACTCTAATGAAAAAGTAGGTTTGGATATCTAGACATATCATAAGCCTCTTACCTGAGACAGTAACAGTGAGCTGTGTGGTTGATGACAGTGGCGGCATTCCTTGATCCATGGCGCGCACTGTCAGACTGTAGGAGTCTCTCATCTCTCGGTCAAGAGGGCGAGCCAAGCTTACAACTCCCTCCGTCTCGTCGATGGTAAAATGGCCATCAGCAGAGTCCACGAAGTTGTATCGCACTCGTCGGTTGGCGCCTGTTGTTAGTATGTTAGGGAGCGTATGTCACTCATCGTCATAACCAGTAATTTGCTTTACTTTATTTTCTTCATATATTTCTTATTCAAATATATATATATATGTCATTACACCGTTCAAATGCAAGGAAATGCTTACCGAGGTCAGGGTCAGTTGCATGGATCTTCAAAACAACCGTGTTCACTGGAGCGTCTTCTGGCAGAGTAGCGGCGTGGGAGGCCAGCGTGAAGGACGGCGAGTTATCGTTGGTGTCCGTCACACTCACCTCCAACAGCACCTCGCACCGCCACTCTGCGTGCTCCCAGTCCTCCACCACAACCTGAGGTGATTGAGGTGAACCAGTTTTTTTCAGTGCTTTCATATCAAAACTCTTGAAACAAAGGTCTTATATTATACGTACCTCATGAAAAGTATCTTTCATTGTAAAAGAAGAAAAAAAAATTCCAATGTTATGTGTGTGTGGGTGTGCTCTTACCGTAAGAACGTAGTTACTTTGAGTTTCACGATCCAGCTGGGTGGCTGTGGCCACATGACCACTAAGTTGGTCAATACTGAAGTGCTGAGCGCCATCCCCAGTCAGAGTGTAGCGGCTGCGGGCAGCTGTGCCTTCATCGGGGTCCCAAGACACCACAGAGGCCACGTGAGTGCCTGGGGTGATTCCCTCGGAGACATCACGACGGTAAACTGGCTCCTTGCATACCGGCCCATTATCTGCCACGTAACATATCATGCATCACTAACAGTGATGCCGGCTGCTGGGTGTAATTGTGCACGTGTTATGTTCACATAGTTATGTATTACTGACTGAGGAGAAGTAACTCTAATGCTCACCATTGACGTCAATGACAGTTATAGTCACTGTTGTATTGGCGGTAAACTTCCCGTCAGTAACGGTAACGGTCAGTGTGTATTCACCCTGCTTCTCCCTGTCCAGCGCAGCGGCTACATAAACCTACAAATATTAAGGTATAAGCATTCTCATAATTATTCATATATGTACAAGGAGGCTTTTGAGCTTTTAAAAATGGAGCAGGATTATGGCCGTGGCGTTATGGAAAATTGTGTATCCATAATTATCTCATGTGGAGCCCCAATACCCACCTGTCCCGAAGTGTGGACCAGAAAGTGGCCGTCAGGATCCCCACCAGTAATGAAGTAGTCAAGCTTAGATACATCTTCATCGGCATCTGTTACGCTGAGTTCCACCACAGCAGTGCCTGTTGCAGTATCTTCGGGCACTGGTCGAAGCAGACATAATTTAAAATTGGAGCTCGAGCTTTTCGTCAGATATAATTATAGATGGCTTCCTGCATATAATTCATCAATGTCATGTAAAGTGATGTTAATTACCAGCAGTGACATATGTGTCTTTGGTGAACACTGGAGGATTGTCATTATAGTCCTTGACCTTGACAGTAACAGTGGCGGTGGTGGAAAGTGGTTTTGAGCCGCCATCAGCCGCTATGACCATGAAGGAGTATTGGGGAATGGTCTCGCGGTCCAAAGTAGCTGCCAATCTTAGCGTCCCAGTATGTGGGTCAACGTGAAAAGTTGATCTGACAATAGCGTCTTCATCCATGCCAAGGCTGTACTGGATCTGATCACAGAAATGGAAGACACGTTTTATGCTGTCCTGGGAAATTATTACTAACTGATGTTACAATAATAAAAAAAGGTTGTGGTAAATACCTGGCCGTTGCTTCCTTCATCCTCATCAGTAGCTGTCAGTATGGTAATGATGTCACCCATTTCGCTGTTCTCCGCCACCATGGTGGTGTAGGTCATTTGAGAAAAGTGTGGAGGACAGTCGTTCACATCCATCACCTGTCAACCAGATAAAAGGGCATCAATGAGCTTCTAGAAATAAAATGTTCGCAAATTAAAGTATAAGACTTATCGAAGATAACAAAAATTCTTTGTATCAAAATTCATCAAGATTTTCAAAACTAACACTCACCACCACAGAAATTGTCATGTAGTCCAGTGTGGGAGGGGTCCCAAGCGTATAGTTGGTGACGGTGATACGATGTGTGCGCCGTCGCTCGTGGTCCAGAGATTTTCTGATTACTACCAAACCTGTGGACGTGACAGCAAACGGTCCCGAGCTCTCTCCCGAGGTCTTCTTGCCCGCCACCCGCTGCTCCGTGTCCTCGTCCGCCACGATGGAGTACTGCACGTCCTGCGGCCCCGCCATCCACAGCGACGTGATCACGTTCCCTGTGGACCAGGATTCAAACTATGAAGGGTGGTGACTAATCTCTCTTTTTTTTCCAAAATGAATAAAACTGACTTATTTCAGTAGATGTGAATTTGTTTTACTATAGTAAAACAAGACCTTTACAATGTTTTTCACAGGCAGTCTAGGATAACCCTACTGTTTGAGGTAGGGTGTTCACCGAAAAGGCAGGCGCCGCTCGGGGATCGAACCTGAGACCTTCCACTTGCCGGGCGGACGTGCTACCGTTACACTACGGTCACCTCCCGGTGACAACCCACACACCTACTAAGTATTCTGGTCTGCTTTTCCACTTCACTTACCTAATTTGGCCTCATTCATCCTTGATATGGATAAATTACTCTACCATATGTCTCACCCTGATATCCTACTTTCCTATTACTTTACATATAGCTTTGAACAGAGATGATACACACATGATACCTCATCTTTAGAACTAAGCTGACATTACCTTTTTTGGAATTTCATTGTATATTTTTTCATACAGAGACATTCAGAGGATTTATATTTACTAACTTCAGTATCTCTGGTTTGTATATTTTCTATGTTGAAAAAAGTGCTTACCAATAGGGTCGTCCTCTCTCATGAAGAACTGGGCATACTTCCTGGCGCAGTATGGCGGACGCTCGGAGGACGGCAGGAGGAAGATGGTGACGGGCACGTCGGAGCGGTGCGGTGGAGAGCCGCTGTCCTCCCCGCGGATAAAAAACTGATACACCTCGGTTTCTGAAACACATGATATTAAAGTAATGTATACGTACTTATTTGGTGAGATTTATCTAAGGACATCTAAAACCTTCCAAAACATCCAACCAACTTAATATATTCTTGAGTAATTCCATCACAGGAAAAACAACTATGTGTGTGTGTGTGTGTATTCATCTAGTTGTATTTTACAGGGCCTGAGCAACGCTCGTATGGCCCCGTCTCCATATCAACATTTTTATCATTCATCCTTAGTGCTTAGTTTTGGCCGAAGCCAGCACCCCGGAGAGCAGGTCACAAACCCCGGCTAACACCCAGTACCTATTCACTGCTGGGTGGACAGGGGCTTGGGTTTTAAGGAAACAGCCCATCTGTTTCCGCTCCGCCCGGGGTGTGTATTTACCTAGTTGTAACATACAGGAAAAGAGCTATGCTCGTACTGTCCCGTCTCCAAATCTACTATTATCCAGTTTGCCTTTGAAGTCCTGAATACTTCTTGCATGAATCACTTTTGCATCAAGGTTGTTCCAGGCTTCTATGCTTCTATACGGGAAGCTGTATTTTTTTATATCCCTCTTGCATGTTGTCCTTTTCAATTTCTTCTCATGACCTCTTGCACTTCTATCGTCCCACACAAACAGATCTTCTCTATCAATTTTTTTCCTTTTTTGATCATTTGATTTTTTTTATCAACGAGTGTATTTACCTAGTTGTATTTACCTAGTTGTAACATACAGGAAAAGAGCTATGCTCGTATTGTCCCGTCTCCAAATCTACTATTATCCAGCTTGCCTTTGAAGTCCTGAATACTTCTTGCATTAATCACTTTTGCATCAAGGTTGTTCCAGGCTTCTATGCTTCTATACGGGAAGCTGTATTTTTTTATATCCCTCTTGCATGTTGTCCTTTTCAATTTCTTCTCATGACCTCTTGCACTTCTATCGTCCCACACAAACAGATCTTCTCTATCAATTTTTTCCAGACCCATTGATGCTCTATACACTGCTATAAAATCTCCCCTTTCTCTTCTTTTCTCAAGAGTTGGGAGTTTTAGTCTTGAAAGTCTTTCTTCATATGGTAAATCTCTCAGGCTTGGAGCCATTTTTGTGGCTGCTCTTTGTATTCTTTCAATCTTCCTTATATCCTTCTTTTTATGTGGTGACCAAATCACTGCCGCATATTCCAACCTTGGTCGAATCAAAGATGTTATCAATTTCTTAATCATCTCTTCATCCAGATATTTGAATGCCATTCTTATATTCCTCAGTAACTGATATGTATCTCCTGTGATCTTGTTTATATGCATGCTTCTCTGGTGACAAATTGTCCGTAATCCATACTCCCAGATCTTTTTCGACCTTTGTTTTGATTATCCATTCATTTCCCATCGAATACTTTCCTCTCTGTCTCTTTTTGCTACTGCCCATTCCATCACTTTACACTTTTTAGCATTAAACTCCATTTCCATAGTTGAATCCATCTAAAAAATCTTATCTAGACCCTTTTTGTAAATCCTCACAGTCCTCTTACTTTCTACTTTTTCTTAGTAATTTAGCATCATCAGCGAATAGGACTCATATAACTATTTACTCCTTCTGTCAATCATTTACATAGACCAAGAACATCACTGGGGCCAATACTGATCCTTGAGGAACTCCATTATCACACTGCACCATTCTGACTTCTGATCTTTTATTACTGTTCTCATCTCTCTGTTGCTCAAAAAGTCTTCCATCCACTTCAGCAAACCACCCTTCAATCCTCCTACATGTTCTAGCTTCCAGAGCAGTCTCTTATGAGGTACTTTGTCAAATGCCTTTTTTGGGGTCCAAGTAATGCAATCGACCACCCCTCTCTTTCCTGTGTCACATCGATCACTCTCGAGTAAAAGCTTAATAAATTCGTTTTTTACATGACATTCCTCCTCTAAATCCAAACTGGCCACCTGCGAGTGTGTTTGTCTCTTCCAAATATTTCAACCATCTGTCCTTCAAATTTTTTCAACACATATTTGCCACTACACTTGTTAATGATACTGGGCCCGTAATTTAGGGTTTCTTCTTTGTCTCCTCCTTTGTGAATTGGCACAATATTTGCTCTTTTCCAATCAAGCGGGACTCTGCTCTCCTTGAGGGAACTCTCAATTACACATGTAACTTTCCTGCTAGTTGGTTACTGCATCTTCATTATCCAGTTCGACACTCCATCTGGACCCGGGGCTTTTTTTCACATCTTGGACTTTCCATTAGCCTTTTTACTTCTATTACGTCTACTTTTATGTCTTCCATTATATTCTTTTGCTATTATATTTTTCGTTTTAAATTCACTTTCTCTTGTAAATACATCTGTAAGCACTTATTCATACCTCAGCCTGTTGTAATGCATCTTCATACACTATGCCTTCTACCTTCAGCTTATCTATTCCTTCCTTGTTTTCTTTTTCCATTAATATATCTATAGAAAAGTTTCGGTCGTTTTTACATTTTTCTATTATATTCCTCTCATAGTTACTTTCTTTTCTCTTCGGATTCTTCCATATTCATTTCTAGTTTTTTTGTACTTCTCCCAAAGGTTGATACCTCCTTTTTTCCTCCAACTGTTCCATGTTTTTTCTCTTTCTAGTCTTGCTAATTCACTATTCTGTTAAAAACCCTTCATTCTTTTTCTTTTCTCTGATAACTATCCTTGGAAAAATAACTATTTTTCCTTCGGTGTAAATTCGGATGAACTCATCCCATTTTTTCTGGGTACTCCTTGCTGCATGGAAACTACTCCAGTCTGTCTCTCCGAAGAATGTTTTTAATCCGTCAAAGTCTGCTTTTCCATAATTGTATCTTCCTTTCTTGCGTTCTTCTCTTTCCCCTCTTTTTTGCTATCATTTATTCAAAAATTTAATAAGTACATGGTCGCCCCTTTCCCAAGTGGGCATGATAATTTACTTTACTAATTACTTCCAGTTCTTTCGTCAATAGTAGGTCTAGTCTTGATGGTTCTTCGCTACCTCTGGGAAACTTGTGTTCTCTTTAATCCACTGAGTCATGATGTTATTCATTACCAAATCCAACAATATACCACCCCCTGAGTTTTCTCCTCCTTCAGTATACCATTCTTCCCAGCAAACTTCCTTGCAGTTAAAATCTCCCATCAAAATTATGTTCTCACAATTTTCCATCGTATTCTTTAAACATTTGCTTGCGTCTCTTATCATGTCTCCATATTCCTCTCTCCCCCAGGAATTTGTCTTAGGTGGAACGTATACGAGTACTAAGTCTCTTATTCTTCCTTTTTTCATCACCAACTCTACCTTCAACACCTCTGCCATACCTTCTCCTTTTTCCACATTCCCTACTACCACATCCTTCCTTGTTAACATCATTACACCACCTCCTTTTTTTCTGATTTCTGTTTCGCCTCATACATTATATTGACCCTCCCCAACTGGCACAGCCTCAGAATCACTCAGCTTCGTTTCTACTAGACCTAATATGTCTGGTTTCTTGGCTCTCAGGTAATCGTTTACTTCTGTTAATGTTGACACTAGCCCATTTATATTTGTGTACTAGCCGCAAAGCCGCCCTCCGGGCGGACTTTTTGGCTAGCTCCTGCGGAGGGCTATTGGTGGTGGGCCTTCGGCCCACCAAACACGGACTCTCCAGATAGCCCCTTCTAACTTTCCTGAAATCATGGATGTAGAAATGTATGTATTACCCCCACCCATTCACTCACCCATTACCCATCACCCCCCACCCATTCACTCACCCATTACCCATCACCACACACCCATTCACTCAACCATTACCCATCACCCCCCACCTATTCCCTCACCCATCACCCATCACCCCCCACCCATTCACTCACCCATCACCCCACACCCATTACCCATCACCCCACCCATTCACTCACCCATTACCCATCACCCTACATCAAGGTTTCCTCAATTCTCGCAACCCACTTTTTTTTCACAATTATCGCTAATAGGCTGCTAAAAAAAAAAAAAAAGTGATCGGATCATCTCATAATTGGGCTTAAAACCTTCCCCTGGTCAACCCGGTTCCAAAAATGTGCCATATGAGGTGATTGCGCCACGGGGGGCGGAACCTATACCAGACACACACACACACACACACACAGACAGACAGACAGACAGACAGACACACTTTCGCTTATATTTACCATTACCCATCACCCCCCACCTATTCCCTCACCCATCACCCATCACCCCCAAACCATCACCCCCACCCATTCACTCACCCATCACCCCACACCCATTACCCATCACCCCACCCATTCACTCACCCATTACCCATCACCCTACATCAAGGTTTCCTCAATTCTCGCAACCCACTTTTTTTTCACAATTATCGCTAATAGGCTGCTAAAAAAAAGAGAGAAAAAAAGTGATCGAATCATCTCATAAGTGGGCTTATGACCTTCCCCTGGTCAACCCGGTTCCAAAAATGTGCCATATGAGGTGATTGCGCCACGGGGGGCGGAACCTATACCACACACACACACACACACACACAGACAGACAGACAGACAGACACACTTTCGCTTATATTATTATAGACGATACCTGCCATCCTTTTTCATTTTCCTTTGAACTGTCTTCTCTTATTCTTTCTCTTTTAGATACCACTTCTTCAGTTTTTGGTCTAAAACTCTCCAATAGAATTTCTGTTTTTCCTCTTCCGTTCTCAATTCGTTTTTTTTTTTGGCTTCTTTAAACAGTACATTCAAACTGGCTCTTTCTTCCTCATTCATATCTTTTCTTATCCATATTTTCTTATATTCTTCTGTCTTTGCCAGTTTCCATGCCTTAGACAATATATCTAGTGCTGTATTTTGTGACCTAAACTTAGCTTTTAAGGGGCGGGCCCCTCCCTCTTCATATTTCCCTAACCTATGTATCTCTTCTGTGTGTATTTACCTAGTTGTATTTACCTAGTTGTAACATACAGGAAAAGAGCTATGCTCGTACTGTCCCGTCTCCAAATCTACTATTATTATGTGTGTGTGTGTGCGCGCGCGTGTGAGTACCTAGTCCTTGAAGTTCTTGAGCAACGGTGAGCTGCCCAGTGATAGGGTCGACAGCGAACAGCTTGAGTGCCTCCGAGCTGTTGGCTTCATACATGCGGTACTCCACCTCACTGTTCATGCCCTCATCTGCGTCATAGGCCTCGACCTGTGAGGAATCCATAAAACAGGATGATATGGATGAGTACAGTAATAACAAAAACATGATGCAAATAGTAAAGAAAAAATAATAACAGTAGGAAGTACAGTGAAGGAAATAGTATCAGAAATAACAAAAAACATGATGTAAATAGTAAATGAATGAGATATACACAAAAATGCTCAATTTTCCTGTGATTATGAGAAGTCATAGACTATAATATTCATGAACACACATCATGAAAATGCACTGAAAAAGAGAATTACATACCATATGGCTTCCTTAGAGCAAAATAGTTGAATAATGTTCATAAGTTGTCACATAATGTTTCCACGTTCTAACCTTGAGAATAGTGGTGCCGGGCGCAAGGTCAGTGTTGATGTTGGCTTGATACTCCGGCAGGGTAAATATCGGTGGGTTGTCATTCTTGTCACGGATGGTCACACGCACCATGGTGAAGCTGGCCCGTCCGCCCTCGTCCATGACAGATAGCTTAAGGTTGTGCATTGCTAATGACTCACGATCTAGTTGTCTTTCCGTGTACAGGTTGCCTAAATATGCAAAAAAGAAAATAATTGATTACAGGGGATGTTCAGGATGTGGTGTAAGGTAAAGATGATATGGTCAAATATGGTAAGGTAAAAGGCATATGGTGGCAGTAGTGAAAATAATTTATGGATCCCAAGAAAAAACAAAATTCTGGAAAGTGGACCGGAAATGCTAAATAAGGAGAGAATAATAGATAACTGGGAAATTTTGTGCAAACTGATATGAGACAGGCTAAATGAGGCTCAAAAAAATATAATTTTGTATAGCAGTTTCTGATTTCTTTGTATAGTAGTTTTCTGATTCAAACTGATTTGAAGACAGGTTAAATGAGTCTCATAAAAAGAAGAAAATGACTTTGTATAGTAATTTATGTAATAAGTATACCTTCTTTGTCCACCGTGAAGGCCCCCTCGGAGGTCTGGTGCAGAATGGTGTAGTGCAGAGTGCCGAAGCCTCCCGCGTCGGGGTCATAGGCAAGGAGGTTCGTCACGAGCTGGCCAGGAGAGGAATTTTCCTCCACAAAAGTTTCGTAAAGTGTGCGGTTAAATCTGAGGAAGGATAAGTGAAAACTAATGTATAATGCCAGACAATAGTTATAATTTAAGAATTTTCATGATAAGAGTAGCTTCTCAGGTTACTCACTTGTGTTAATGAATTAGTACACCAGTTAGATGATGAATTAATTGATTAATTGATCGATTATGAAGGAATTACCTGGGAGCGTGATGGTTGGAAGGAACCACTGAAACACGCAGGACAGTGAAGACCATGTGTACCGCGTCAGTCACGGACATGTTCAGATTGATGGAAGTCTCATTTTTTAGCTTGTGCGGCGCTGTCACCGTCAACACTCCTGGAGAGGGGATACAATTTATTATATTTATATCCTGTTATCAACTTATGTTATGTCTATGGAGCCCCAAATTTGGAGATTTCTTCCCCAAGACTGACTGACATTATGTTTGTAAACATGAAAAAAAAGTTTGCTTTGATGAGTGCAAAGACTGAGAAAAAATCCATCAGTGCTCTCAAAACTAGTTTCTTTACTCCAAATATTCGCACTACAGAGAGTTAATGAAAATACATAGCTCTGTATATGGATAAATAAGTCTTACCAGTCAGTGAATCGATCTTAAAAATTCCGTTTTGGTCTCCTGAGTGGATAGCATAGCGGAGAGGAATGATTTGGCCAGTGTCGGGTCTGAGGCAGACATGGAAGTGACCACGTGGCCGGGCTGGGCCTCGGCCGACACGCGGCACGAGTAGCTGTCCTGCCGCCACACGGGAGGGTTGTCGTTGAAGTCCACAACTATACGCCAGGGAAGAAAAAAAAGTTAATAAAAGAGAAAAAAATACACCTGGAAGTTTAACTAAAAAAAAAGAATGAAAAAATTATCTATGTATATATTACACACACACGTATACTTGCCATGAATGACGACTTCAGCAGTGGAGGAGAGCTGAGGGATTCCTGAGTCAGTGGCCACCACAGTGAGCACATGCTGAGTACTGACTTCAGCGTCCAGTTGTCTGGTGAGCAGCACTGCGCCATCTGTGCTGCGCACATCAAACCCCTCACACTCTTCTCCACAAGAGTATCGCACAGATCCACCCATACCCGTGTCCACATCCCTGGCCGAAACCTGTATACATAGTGAATAGGTCAAGATAAGTATAGGATTTGGATTGGATCTTACAAACAACTTTTGATATTCCCATACATGACTCTTCATTGAATGCATATCGTGCTACGGGGCAAAGGGAACACATGAAAATATACATAGAGTTTTACAGATAAAGATGTAACGTTTGCTCATTACTCCTTACAAGTTTCAATACTAAATCGAGGATAAAATGATGCCTCTGCCTGACACACAAGACTCGCCTGAAGGATGACGTGGCCTGGAGCGGCAGCCTCAGACACCTCGCCCTTGAATGTGTAGTGAGTGAATTCTGGAGGATTGTCGTTGACGTCGCTGACCGTGACGGTGACGTAGGCGTCTGTGTGACTGCCCGTGAGGGGGTCCCGCGCCCTCACCGTCAGGTTGTGGCTGTGGGCCGCCTCATAGTCCAGCATGGCGGCGGTCTGGACTACACCTGCATGACAGATGGCAACAGTCACATTGTGGCTTGAATTTTCTATGTTCTATACAAATATATAATTACGCAATAACACTATACAAGTGCACAAATGAAAATATGCAAATTAAAACACACTTTCGTGAGGATTAAGGTGCACAAGCAGTCCCGCAAAAAAAAATATATCTGATATAATTTTAAATATTAGATTAGATTAAATACAAATTATATACATATACTATGAATAGATTAATGATGCAAATGGTATTCAAGGCACTAGGAATCAAGGTTTTAAATGGGAGAGGCAAACTAGGTTTAGGGGATAACTTCAGGTATCACCATTCTGAATAAACATGGGAAGAGGGAAGCACAGTGGTCTCTGGTCCCCAAACATAATGCTTGCTAACTGTGACACAACAATCATCACTAAGAAGGGTCATGCAGCATATATCAAACCATAATGCTAGTAATAAATAAATACATATTGTGAGTGTGTGTTTGTGTGTGTGTGTGTGATTTTACATAGTTGCACGTATGATACATCCATTGAAAGCTATTCTGCCATTAAACGAAAAAGTCTTCTTTTGCCTTTAACTCAGGCTACGAGGGCGCATGCTTTTCGTCATCGCTCGTGCACAGATATGATACATGATGAAACGCAATCAAAGGGAAAATGATTCATCCGCTACAATCATACAATCGTGAAACTGAAACATCAAAGCTTGGACTGCATGTGGCATACGAATAGAAAACACTTTTATGTCGTGACAAGTGCGTGATAACAACATATCGTAACCAAATGACTGAAGGTGTCAAATAAGGATACATGTTCACAAAGGTCAATGCAGGGATTAATATGGAATATACTTACACTTAAGTTCCACTGCATTGCCACCTGAGAAAATAGACATAATTCATGGTAAAACGAGTGACAAAGTTTGAAGATTCAAAGCAACTGAGGCTTTACGCAAAATGACGACGTATGTGAGGAGAAGTTATATATATACAGTATATATATATACTAGCCGCAAAGCCGCCCTCCGGGCGGACTTTTTGGCTAGTTCCTGCGGAGGGCTATTGGTGGCCCACCACCTGATCACCTGAAGGCCCTCTCCAGATAGCCCCTTCTAACTTCATGGATGTAGACATGTATGTATTAACGCCAACCCATTCACATCACCCCCAACCCATTCACTCACCCATTACCCATCACCCCCCACCCATTCACTCACCCATTACCCATCACCACACACCCATTCAGTGCATTCACTCACCCATTACCCATCACCACGCACCCATTCACTCACCCATTACCCATCACCCCCCACCTATTCCCTCACCCATCACCCATCACCCCCAACCCATCACCCCCGACCCATTCACTCACCCATCACCCCACACCCATTACCCATCACCCCACCCATTCACTCACCCATTACCCATTACCCTACATCAAGGTTTCCTCAATTCTCGCAACCCACTTTTTTTTTCACAATTCTCGCTAATAGGCTGCTAAAAAAAAGGAAAAAAAAGTGATCGGATCATGCTATAAGTGGGCTTAAAACCTTCCCCTGCTCGACCCGGTTCCAAAACTGTGCCATATGAGGGGATTGTGCCACGGGGGGCGGAACGTATACCACACACACACACACACACACACACACACACACACACACACACACACACACACACAGACATACACACTTTCGCTTATATATATATATATATATATATATATATATATATATATATATATATATATATATATATATATATATATATATATATATATATATATATAATGGAAAAAACGAGATCTATATTGATGAAGCGTCGTTGAGAATTTCATACCTGACTTGATGCCCCAAAACA
Organism: Chionoecetes opilio; assembly: GCA_016584305.1. NCBI lineage: Eukaryota > Metazoa > Arthropoda > Malacostraca > Decapoda > Majidae > Chionoecetes > Chionoecetes opilio. The sequence goes on along the minus strand of JACEEZ010006395.1, from coordinate 529,834 downwards.
TATAACAACCTTTTAGCATCGATTCAAATTTTCTTGACGAACCTTTGCTAGGTTGAAGTTCACTGATATATATGCTAATGTATAAGCTATCACGTTATTAACCATAACTCTCGGTTGGATCCAGACATCATATTGACAAAATCGATTCGCAATTGCAAACCTGTCAAGCACACATTAAGTTTACTCCATAATAGCTTATGAAAATGAAAAAAGCCAAGATGCATCGGTACGGGGGTTATGTAGTTTTTGGTGCTGTCAAGTCTTATTAAATTTTAATAATTTTCTGGATTATTCATTGAATACTGAGATGCCAAAGTGCAATACCTCATTTTCTCGGAAATTGAAAAAAAAAAAAAAACCTAATCATATTGAAGCATTCCTAGAGATAACAGTGGTTCTGCATGTTTGTTTGGATTTTAATTGGATATGTATTTTATTATATTATATATATATATATATATATATATTATATATATATATATATATATATATATATATATATATATATACGTATATATATATATATATATATATATATATATATATATATATATATATATATATATTATATATATATATAATATATATATATTATATTATATATATGTATTGGATTGGATATGTATTTTAGTGGAGCAAGTTTATTTTATCTGAAAATATTTAACAGAATTAGCAAGATTAGCATTGTTAATAAATTTTTCATTCTGGTTTTAAAACTGATTAATTTAAAGCTTTATTATTAGTAGCACTGTTGAAGTAAATCTCTTTATTCTACTGTTATGGTACGGGACAATTACTGAGGAGCAGTCACATAGAGCCCAGAGGCAGGTCTCCCACTACCAGCCGTCATGTGAAGCTGTGTAGCTGCTCATCAAACTATTACCTGTGGAGTAGTCGAGAGCAAATTTTTCTTCAGTATTGCCGGCCACAATGGTGTACATGACGGGCTCCCCGGAAGGGCTGGCGGCATCCACCCTGACCACAGGCGTGCCTTCGGCGGCATTCTCTGGCACCGAGGCTTCGTATCGAGCAGCGGTGAACATAGGGCCTTCAGAAGACACCACCCTATAGATGTATAAAGAGAAGATTAATCTTAATATCATAGACGGCATCATACAGAAGGCTAATATAGCTCACACAAGCACCGCTGTTACACCTTACCTTATCAAGACATGCGCCTGAGAGCTTAAGGGCGGATTTCCTCCATCGTAGGCGGCAACAGTGAGGCTGTATGTCTTATCAGCGGCCATCAAGGACTGCTTCAGGGAGATCTCACCAGTCTTCTTGTTCACGGAAAACAGCTCGCCGCTCCCTCGTACCAGTTCGTAGCGGACATTTCCAAAGTCTCCGGAATCCGCATCTATCGCCTCCACCTGCCGGATGAAAAATAGTAGTTGTTGTAGCAATGACAGTGATGGTGGTGCAAGTAGTAGTAATAGTGATACAACAATAAGCATATTGAATAATTGACTAAATGACATGAAAATCCTCATAGAAATAGTAATCTTGTGCTAACCTTGGTGACCACGTGGCCTCGCAGGGACATGGTGGAGACGAGGGCGTGGTAAGGCCGATTGATGAACACCGGCTCGTTGTCGTTCACGTCCATCACCGCCACATGCACGAGGACGTGGGCCACGTTGGCTGTTCCCTCCACATCCTTCGCCTGGCCCATGGAAAGTTGTAAAATGTCAACATGAAAAACTTCGTCATATACTGTGTTCAATGACATTCATCTTGCTATTTTTTTATTCAATATTGCTATTTAAATGTGAAAATATTAATACAGTGTACTACCCATCAAACAAAGGACTTTCTTATTAGTTAAAGTTAGGGCCAAAAACTACCGTTCCTCTTCAGAAGGACAAATTTAAACTTAACCTTACATATCACTTAACAACATGACTCATGAGACTGACCTCAACCATTAATGTGTAATGATCTTCAGCTTCGCGATCGAAGGATCTGCCGGTGTTCTTGATGACGCCAGCAGTTGGATGAATGTCAAATTTGTCGTTGGGGTTCAGGATGGAGAAGTGAACGTGGTGGTTGAGAGGCTGGCCTTTCAAGCCAAGGGCGGCCACATTCATCTCTTTTGTGGAGTTCTCGATGACGTTGGCCCAGTACTGGTCCTGAGTAAACACAAGGGTAGACAGGGGTACATCTTGAATCATGATTTCCCCTGTGGCTGTGGTCGAGGCATACCCGTCGGTGGCTTGCAGCGTCAGGTTGTAGTGAGGTTTGAGGTTCAACTGGTCCTGCACTTTAACACACCTGCTGGCGCTGTCAAATTCAAAGTTTTCTCTGTCGTCACCGTCAGCAATAGAGTATGTAATTCGGTGTTTATCATTCACTTCCATATGTTGTTGTTGCAAGTTCTGCGGATCTAGGCAAAACACTCTCACGCCAGGAAAGGTTGGTTGATACAGGATGGCCGAATACGTTTGCTTAGAAAATGCGACAGGAGTAGCTTTGACAGTTTTGACCGTGACGTAGACCGGTGCAGGAGCAATGCACTCCCTCCGAGGACTGCCGCCATCAGTGGCCCACACTCTGAACTCCATCGTAGTGCCTGCCACTTCCTCAAGGCTGCCAGACACCCATATTGCTCCTGAAATTTTGTAGAAAAGAAGGCACGATTAATCGGTCTTCTCAATGCATAATTATAGGCCATTATGAATTGGACCCCACACAAGAGTGCACTAACATTTACACCACAGGGACGCATGAGCTTACAATACACATTTGACTTTATTTGAAAAATTAACTCACCTGTGTTACGATTGATTGAAAAATATTTTGTAATATCTCTCTCCACGAGGCTGTAGGTAACCCTGCCGTTGTAGCCTTGATCCAGGTCCTGGGCTGTCACAGTGAGCTGGGTGACATTTGTGTGCACGTGAGACGCCAGCACCGGCGCCCCGTGGCCGGCAGTCTGCAGAACGCTGCCATGGTAGGCGAGTCTGTCCCACTCCGGCCACCAGTCATTCTCGTCAAGAACTGTCACGCCCAGCCAGGTGCTCCGAAACACCCCAGCCTGAGGAAAAATGAAGAGTTTTTCATTTTCAGAATGTTCTATCTATGAAAAATTATGCCTGCAGATTGACTCGAGAAGCGACAAAATCCAAAAAATCTTGGGGGGCTTACATGCTGAGAAACCAAAATTTACCAAAAAAATGTTTTGTAGTTGTGAAGAAACAAAAGCTTACCAGGTTTGTAGCTGTAATGGTGAGATTATACCAAGAAGTGGTCTCGTAGTCAAGGGGAGCCGCCACACTGACTACCCCTGAGGCGGGGCTGATGATGAAGGGGCTGTTCTCGTTGCCACTGGTCAGAGTGTAGTGCAGCGAAGAGGGTGAAGATGCAGTGACGCGAGCCAAACCCGTCCCCACAGACACCCACTCGCCCACTTCCACCACTTTTTGGTTATTCTCATCCCAAGCGGGTGGTGCATTTTGTGAAGAGGTCACCATCACTCTGACAGGCACCGAGGCGGCCCGGGCCTGCGTGGCGTGGTCCATGGCCCGCACCAGCAGCAGGTACTCGGGGGGCTCAGCCTCTAGTAAGGTCCTGGTGAGGCTGATGATTCCAAGTGCAGTGTCGATTCTAAAGATTCCTCCAGCATTTCCTACCGAATCGAATAAAACTCAAGTCATATCAAAGCGTTACGAAGTCAAGTAGAATGAATGAATGTAACCTAAATGAGGCACAAAACATGTAGATATATGTTGATAGCAGTTAAGTGTTGAATTATGGTTGGTCTATTTACTCGATTGTTACGACACTAAAATATAATGTTACAAATATGCTAAAAGGATCAACTCTAGGCAGGAGGGTATAAAGGAAAGGCTTTGAGAAATTATAGATCTAAGGAAAAGTGTCAAACTGTATCATGTAGCTAAAGTTTTGCCAATTACTTTATTCTATTGAGTGCATTCTTCTTTTACGTTTATGAAATTCTTCAACAAGGTGGCGATAGGAGTTGATTCATATAGAGATAGAGACTATAGATTAACCACTAGAAAGGGTGACCCCAGGAGCACTAAAGCTGATATGATGTTCCACTTCTGTCCCCTGTGTTTCAGGGTGTGTTGGAGGATCCCACTGCTATCATCTTGCGTGCAATATGTACATCTTAACACACACTCACCCTCGAAGATGGAGTAGGAGATAATGCCGTTATCACCCTTGTCATGGTCCAGCGCCAGCACCCTAACCACCGAGGTCCCGGCTGCCGCCCCGACGCTGACCTGTTCACGGGAAACAAGTACGTATGTCATGACCTGTGTGGAAAGTTCGGCAAAATGCTTAACTTTCCAAGGGGTATAGAATATTGTTCAGTGAAAATTAGAAGACTATTCTCCGAAGATCCCCCTTGAGGATGGAATGTGTGTGGTGTGTGAAGTCCCAGCATTACCTAAAGATCAATCACTACGAGCTCTAAGCTCTTTCCGGGAGTGTAAAACTGGCGATCGCGAGTTCATCTCGCGTGGGCAAGACCGTGGGTGAGTTACACACACACACACACACACACACACACACACACACACACACACACACACACACACACACACACACACACACACACACACACACACACACACACACACACACACACACACACACACACACACACACACACACACACACATCTCTATATTTGCAGCTGCTGCTGTTAGACTTTTGGCAACTATGTACGTTTCAAATGTTTCAATAGGGAATGTTTACAATTAATTATCTGTGAGACACATTATATGTCAAACCCGAGAATATCGGCATGATAGTAAAGCAACATAAAAAGAAAAAAAATATTTACCTTTGCGATGATCATGGGCTCGAGGAAGACTGGCGCGTGGTCATTGGCGTCCTGCACCGTCACCGAAACACGCGCAAAGTCTGCGTTTTCTCGGCGTCCTCGGTCCCTGCAGCTCACGGTAAGCTCATGAATCCCAGACACCTCTCTGCCATAGACACAGGAAAAAAGCCCATTGTGACTGCAAAGTAACTTCATTAAAGTGTGTTATGTGCGTGTAACAGATATGTAATCTACGTCACAAATTCAACATATTAGTGTATGGCAGACCTGTCCAGAGGCTCGGCTACGATCAGGTCCCCGGTGAATGAGTCCACGGTGAAGAGACCCTGCGAGGCCACGGTATGGGCGTGGTGGAGCGTGAAGTAAACAGAGGAGGATGTCAAAGGGGCTTTATCCTTGTCACGACACTGTAAGGAAAGAACAGTGGCTCCCGGCGCCTCGGCCTCGCTGATCGCCCCCTCATACTCCCTTGCGCTGAACACTGGGCGGTGATCGTTGGCGTCCATCACCTCCACCACAAGCTGTATGGTGGAGTAGAGTATGAAATGTATGAGAGAGAGAAAAGTTGAGAAGGAAGGAAAGAAGGAAGGAGAGAGAAGGAAAAGCTGTATGAGAAGAGTTGAAAATATGTAACATCAAAGAGCTGAAAAAGGAACTACCTCGTGTAGGTTTCGCGGCCTCTTGTAGCTTCCTTATTTTCTTATGTTCTTATGTAAAAAAACAAGACCCACAGATGATGGTTGTCAGTGTGAACTTGGTTTTAGTAGCAAATGTTTTCGTACATAACTTTAAGTATACTTGACATAGGTAGTTGAAAAGAGCCTTAATATTGCATACTGACCTTTGTGGAGGTGGTGTGGACTCCGTCTGTGGCCATGACGGTGAGGGAGTAATGATACTGGTCTTCATGATCCAGGTGACGGGCCAGACTCACCAGCCCTGAGTCCACGCCCATGCAGAACCTGCCGCTCTCATCCCCGTCTGCTCAAGTATTAGGAAAAAAATGCATTGGATAAAAACTTCCTTGATAATACTTAAAAATGTTATGTACCTGTAAATAGATAGATGATTACATGATTGGAATGGACTCAGTCGTCAGGTAGTTAGTGCTGAGTCAATTAGGGAGTTTTAAAAGGAGACTAGACAGTGTTATGGAAGGGGATGAAAGGTGGATGTAGGTATATTATTAAGTAACAGGAACTACCAGGTGTAGGTCTCACGGCCTCTTGTAGCTTCCTTATTTTCTTATGTTCTTATGATTACATGATGAATATGTCATTCTTGTTTGTTCATATTAGTACTTAACTCCTTTCTGAGGCTACAAGGGAGAAGAAAAAAGACTGATCAAGTGAAATGATGTATAGAATGTTGTCTTCGTCCTGCTTACCTGTGATGTAATACCACAAGGTATCATTATCCAGGTCCTGGGCATTCACAAACGCCACTAGATGTCCCGGTGGGTCTGTCTCCATGACGTGGGCGGGAGGCTGGGGCGGCAGGACCGGTGGGTGTGTGGAGGTGTCCGGCACATCCACCACGCGCACCAGGACCCGCGTGGTGGCGGTCATCTGCGGCTGTCCGTTGTCCTTGGCTTGGATCTGCGAGGAAGAATGAAGGAAATTTCAGGTAGTTAGTGCGGAGTCAATAGGGAACTTTAAAAGGAGGCTAGATAATTTCATGGATGGGGATGAAAGGTGAATGTAGGTAGTGTTAAGTATCAGAAACTACCACCTGTAGGTCTCGCGGCCTCTTGTAGCTTCCTTATTTTCTTATGTTCTTATGTTTTTAAATGAAGGTAGGTGATGATACGTAAGGGAGAAGAGTCGTAAGAACAATAGTTGTGGCGGAGCTCACCATTAGTTCGAAGGTCTTGCTGGGCGGGAATGCCTTGTTGCTATATACTTGGCCTGTTTTCGGGTGAATCTTGAAACGACCTTTCTTGTTTTTGCCGCTCCTGATACTGTAGTCAAGGTCACCGTTCATGCCGACGTCCCCATCTCTAGCGAACACCTTCAGGGGGGATGGAATTATTTTCTTAATGTTAACGAGCACAAGAGAAGAGGTTTTTACCATCACCATAAAGACAATACTCTGTTGGGTGGTAATTTCAGGGAACAAATCCAACGAGTAAATGGATTTTTTTTTTAAATATATAAAAACCATTTTGAGAGTTCTTTGTCAATGGAAATAACTCCTGATATGAAAACTTCCATTGCTTTGAATATGAGAATACATGCAAAAAATATGAGACTGATAAAAACAGAAATAGACATTATTTTCCTGGGACAAAAATTTAAAGAACATTTGCGATGTACGATATTGCTTCACATTAGTTAAAATAAAATGATAATATTATTATAGAGTAATTGCTATTATACTGAATGAAACACAACAAACATTACGTGTAGTGCAGTAAGAGGACCTAACTACCAAACACACACAATGCGTAAATAAAATGGACAACTAAAATGAAAATGCACAATTCTACACAATGCTGCACGGCAGAACCACATCCCGTGCATGGAACACCAAGGGAACAAGGCCACGACGCAGCGTATCTTAGAAATAGAAGAAAAAAACTCAGAGAAAATTGATGTCCAAAATTAGAGGTCAATTCCCCGAAAAGAAAGAAAGAAAGAACAAAAATTCACAGCTATCTGTGTAGATACATAAAACACAGAGACTGAGTTTGTCATGCTTTCTGAACCCCGTAAGATATGCAAACACAGAGCATGATAAATGAAGGACAGTACCACCTACAAACACTTGCAACATGATGCATGCTCTTTACTACATGTAGCTACTCTTGTCAACAATACAGTCATGCTGACAGTGATAGTAACACGGGTCCTCTGCCGCCGCCCGCGTGGTGCGTCCCAAAAGGTGACATACGGCAGCTCTTCGCTACAGACTGAATCGTGTTAAAACTAAAATGTCATTATGTGGCTGGGAATATATATCACTCAAGCAAGTTAAATCTATAAGTACTATCGGGCTAAAACTTTTGTAGTATCTTGAAGTTTTGTTGGACTCGCTCACATTTTTTCTATTTCTATTTTTTCTCCAATTATCATCAACATTCCCAAAAATAAACAGTTGCCTTCTGCGTTCAAAAGTGTATGCTAATATACCCAGAAGCTCAGTATCTTCAGCAGAGCAATGACAAGAGATCCTGCTATATTGAGCCACCCTACCTTACAATTCCACCATACCATGCAAAATGTTTACTTGAAAAAAACTGGATTTCTTGCTTCATCGCTGCCATAAAACAATCTATTCAAAGCACAGACAATACACAGACACACCGCAAGTTGCTTCCCTGACATGCGACGCAGGCACTGGCCGGTGAGGAGATCTATCGCTGTTCGGAAGGCGGTACTCACTCCCGAATCACTCCCGACACATGCTCGCCCAACACAAGTATTTCAAACTTAATTTCTACCATTATTAGGTGACTCTTTGTAACAATCACTTCCACTTCTATGTGACGCATTAGATATTCATAAAGGACAGAGTCTGACACTTTATCATTACCATTACTATCATCATATTCCACGTTACGGTGAAGGTTTTGTTATCTGACGTGGAGAAGTACAGAAGAAAATAGGTATGGACGATTTCATGTAGTTTTTGATATGTTACTGTTATATATTAAGGAAAACATAAATCAAACAGAATTAACATGAAATTAAGAAAGCCTGAGATGAAAGCTAGGTAGAAATAAACAAGTTATTTATCTATAAGACACTAATGATGTTTTAGGTCAGTAATATTAGATTGCGATGGTTATCAGTGTATTGTTATCATCTGCGCCCTTCCTGGAGAGACAAGTTTACCCTCGGATGAGGACATGCGCTACGATTCTTGATAACAATGCTGCGGCAAAGCTTCGATAAAATATCACTTTTATTCATGCGTGACCAATGACCATGGGACACACTTAGTTGTATCGGCCATGAGACTACGAGGCGGGGAAGCTGTGTGATGGTCTTGTCTGGCACCAACTAGCTACATGTGAGTGCCTGCCCATCGTGCCTCATAGTGTCTATCAGGCCGGGAAGCGTGAGCCATTGTGTCAGTGAGGGCTGGAAATAGGGCTGAATATCATAAAAAACATAGCCAATTCAAGATGACGTTGTTCTTAATCAAACAGGTGGGGCAAGGCTTGCTTGCTGATAGCTTTAATGTATATTATCATAATAACATAAATTTCAATAAAAATCAATTAATGCCGGTGGTGAAACATGAAACCGCTAACTATTATGCAAAGTGCCAATTACAGAATACCGAAATATCAAGTATGTGAAGCGATGCTTGCAAGGTGGAGCCTGGCTGGAGAGTCAGGCTAATTATTCTCAATGAAAGTGGGAATTACATTGTTCTTGCTTATATATGAATATACTTTATACAGAAAAATATGAGTAGCACAAAAATGTCTATGCTTCTTCATGCTGAGCGTGCACACGAAAACCATCTCACAGGTTCCCGCATCGCGTGTGACCTTCTTACCCTGAACAAGGCGTCGTCGTGAGCGGTGATCTGTGAGGGCGAGAAAGTGACCCAGTCTCCCCACGCCCACACCGAGTCACGCCCACCGTCGTCAGGGTCGGGCTGCACCACAGGCATCACCACCACCACCACCACCACCATCACATTCATAGCACCGAGGACAAGGAAGCAAAGGTGTATTTACAGATGGCGGACATACAAAACGAAGGTGGTGTAACTACAAGGTTGTGTGATGAGGGGTGAAGCAGTGCGGCACAGTGACAGGTGCCATTAAGTCCATGACACCAGGGACAATTAGATACTTGAGGGGTAGTTACGAACATAGCATTATGAGTCAACCTTAGTTACAGTGAAGACTTACAACTATGGATACATGAAAAAAAGACAGACTCGAAACTCTCCCACTTCCCTCATCATGCCTTGAGATAAACCTTGAAAATGCTTCTAGATGAACATTCCTATATTCTAATGACTGGCCGTCATTATTTCAAGATACATACAACACATAGGTATGTCTACATCATTCTAATCACTGATATTGGTGATTTTACTTTCATGAAGCCTAAGTGCGTGTATATACTGGCAATCACAAGGGGACTTCCACTCAGACTGGTAAAAACATCGAGCCCTGTCATGTCATTTGGAGGGACTGACGCACAGTACATCTGAAGGGAACAACATCTTTTAATGAAAGAGCATTGAAGAGAAATGTTTGAAAAGAAGTCGTCGTCACACACACACAAAAAAAAAAAAAAAAAAACTCCGAAATGACACACACGAAGTGGAGAGTGAGCCTTAATTTTACCCTTATACATAAGTTGTTTATGGGAGTGAATATCTATCTATCTATCCATTTATCTATCTATCTATCTATTATAATTTTGTATTCCATGTAATTCCGTAATAACGTGAACTGTTATTACGTAATTACATCTTGCATTATGTTATTGCTACTGATGGGATTCTGTGGCTCGTGATTTCTGGCAGTAATAAGACTTGTGAGGGAGGAAATGAGATAGAGTACAATGTAAGTTCTGCTAATCTCAATTCTCAATGGAATATTAAAGTTTTTTTTAAGACAACACAGGACTGCTGTAGCCAATAGTCATCAAGAGCCTTTTCAAGTTCTTCAACTATCTAGCAATCCTAGAATGTAGCTATGTATATTGAAGGGTTCATCTCTTGTTGACGAGCGAAAGTAATCCAAGATAATGACCCGCAAATTTTCTACATCGCCGCCAGGAAATAAACATTTAATGTGCATCACACAGGCGATTTTAATACCACTTGCTGGCACGCAGAATGATAGCATTGCGTGTACTAAGGTAATTATTTTCAAGACTATGGTGCACTCTTTTCTTTAGGGTTTCTTTTCTTCAATAATATCTATCTATCTATCCGAGAATAACAGTGTCATCATCACGGAGAGTGCGAATGTGTCCTCGGAAGGTGTATCGAGGTGTTCACCGTTTCTATTTCATCCAACCTCGGGAATCCAAATATAATGTTTCTGAGACGGATTGCATGAATGCGAACACACTTTCAATTATTTAAGACCAGACGATACCAGCAGCTTGGTTTCGTCTGGTCCCAAACTTCAAAACTTCAGACACGTCGTGTCCCCCCAACAAAACTGGCAATTACACAACTTAAAGACTTCAGTAGGTAACAAAGAATCCATTATGAATATAATCAATTCTACATTTCTGCCAGATAATTTCACTGACCTTACTATGCTCGAAAAAAATATTCATCCAGATTTGTCCAGATAATCACAGTCTTTGAAGTGAATCAACAAGCATACATAATTGTGATCCTATTTCCCTCGGTCTTCATTACATCAAAGCTTATGTTCTTGAATGCAGTATGTACATAGGATTTGGTATCGCAACAAACACTGAATACAGAGAATAATATAGCGAAGTCTATCGTAATACTCTAGCTCGAATCGTGACACTAATTTGTCTTCTCGCCTGCTGGCCTGCACAACGCATATCGCTGATGGCTGTTGACGATGAAATCCTTGCATGAGGTAAAAAGGCATCGCTGAACCTGTTTTGTATTCGTAATATATTTCAATACGTAATTATTTGAGTTTGTGTGTACTGACTTGGCGGTTATAATAATGATACTTTTTTTGTCACGCTTGGAATAACACACAAAAATAAATCAAGAAAACCAGCAATTAGATCAAATTAAAAATTTCCTATTTAAGGACACCATTATAAATTTGGTGGTTTAATTAATATTGATTGATTGTTGATAAGGAATGTGAGGTTTGTAGTGTGATTATTGTTTCAACAAGGAATGTATAAAAGTAAAATACTAAATTTTCACAATCTGATTTCAGACAAAAAACGGCCATACAACACGTACCTAAAAGCCTAACAAAAATGTACTAATATATAGTTATGGCCGTGTTTCTATAGCTGGCTCATTCTCCGATAAATTCATTGCATAACAACCTTCAAATGAGTTGAGAATGGTAAATAAACAAATATATAAATTTGCCTCTATAAATATACAACTTTCCTCAAATTAATGACATAGTTGTATGAATCACGAATCCATGGACTTGGAAGTTGCATTTCAGCATAATAATTCAGCAAATCTATTATTTTCCCTTGTTTCTCCACGTCCAGGTTTCTAGGAAGTAAATTCTAGAACCTAAAGGATATCATTAATTCACCAGTGTTATCTTATTTCAACTGGTATATATTCGCTCTATCAGGTCTCCATGTGTACGTATGATCTTTATCTACATAGAATATATTCGTAACCAAAGTATTGAAGTATTCGTATTGAGAGGACAGTCACCTAAGTGCTTAATCGATCAACTATATGTATGGCTGTTTACCAATAGACTAACGGTGCATTTTTTTTTATCAAATCAAGTCTCACAAAGTTTACATCATTACGGAAAAAAAAGAAAAAAATACAATGTTTACCTTTCGCCATAAGAGAAAATTACTCCATCTGGGGGCAGTGTTGACGTTCAGTCTTTCACGGATTTGTCATTATTGAAAGAAATGATCATCAGTTCCTCTTCTTTTCACGAGTTCGTATGATTTAATTAAAGGGATAGAGTAATAATTGTTACGCTCCCGTCAGCTTGCGTCTGCCACTTTTTACCAACAGACTAGATTCTGCATAGCCTTCAATTTGAGAGAGAGAGAGAGAGAGAGAGAGAGAGAGAGAGAGAGAGAGAGAGAGAGAGAGAGAGAGAGAGAGAGAGAGAGGAGAGAGAGAGAGAGAGAGAGAGAGAGAGAGAGAGAGAGAGAGAGAGAGAGAGAGAGAGAGAGAGAGAGAGAGAGAGAGAAAAAAAAAAATCAACCATACGGACATATATATTCTAATAGCTGTCATATTTGTGCGTAGACCTGGCATTTATATATATGACTGTCTGCGTCAGTCCACCTGTCTGTCTCTCTCTCTCTCTCTCTCTCTCTCTCTCTCTCTCTCTCTCTCTCTCTCTCTCTCTCTCTCTCTCTCTCTCTCTCTCCTCTCTCTCTCAAAAGCAATTTAAACGAGATTAAATCTTTGAGCTAGATGTACATAACCACTTGTTCTCTCTCAACCTTCCCTACGCTACTTGTCACAGCCTTACAAGAGGCCTGGAGGGGCACACTCGCTCTGTCAGGGCCTCGCCGGAAAGCTGGAGAGGCAGAAATGAGGACGCCGACTCCAAAGTGCAGCTGCTACAGGCAATATTGTCGTCCACACAGACACATTAAGCCAGCATGGAGAGTCTCAAGAGTGGAGCTCCAAGCCTCACCTTTAATAAACCTCTTGTGTGGCTCCCTTGACTGGTCGCCAGGAGAAGAGTACCGTAACTACTGAAGACATTGCACCCTCATCGGAAACGTAGGTAAGTACACGTAGATAATACATATTTTGCCTTATTCTCGTCTTGTTGTAGTTATGATATGCTGTGCAATACCAGTACCCATAAATACGCTGTGTACCTGCCTGCCTGTATGCTATCTGTCTGCCTGCCTGCCTGTCTGTCTGTCTGTCTGTCTGTCTGTCTATCTGTCTGTCTGCCTGCCTGTATGTCTGTCTGCCTGTCTGTCTGTCTGTCTGTCTGTCTGTCTGTCTGTCTGTCTGTCTGTCTGTATGTATGTCTGTCTGCCTGTCTGTCTGTCTGCCTGCCTGTCTGCCTGAATTTCTGTCTGCCTGCCTGTCTGCCTGCCTGTATTTCTGTCTGCCTGTCTATCTGTCTGTCTGTTATCACTTCTCCCCAATGTCGCCGAACACCATTCCTCATCCTTTCACTGTTTTAGGTTTATCTCATTTACTGTCTCAATGATGTAAATATCCACTCGAAGACAAATATTGTAATTTATGTGTTAGAAGTGCTTCCCTTTAACCTATGACCCACGCTGACTATAATATTATATTACAGGTGCACTCCTATCTGATGTCCCTGGTGCATATTACCCGCCTGGTCTCACTATTATTTATACACTAATTTTGTCTTCTTCCCACTATAAGGTCAACTATAAGGCCACTATAAGGTTATAAAAGGTCTATTATCATGTCCTAGATAATTCAGACCATTCTATTCTGTCTATTCTCCCTAAGATAGTTTCCTGTGTTTTTTTGCACTTTCATAGTTTTTTTTCAGTTTTTTTCAGTTTTATGAAGACTTAAACGATTTCTTCATTCACTATTATGCAGCCACACACGCGTAACCTGTCATTCTTAACCTTCCTTCCTCTACCAGTACATATTTTCTGATTACATCAACTATAATTGACCTTTTTTCTATTTGTATTTGTTAGCTTTTCATGATTTTCAACATCTCATAATCTTTTCTTTATGCATTCAGGCCACATATATTGGGCATTGGGCATTGAATAAGTAGAGGCAACGGATAGAGAAAGTTGGAAGCGTATCATCGGCCCTCTAACCATCACAAGATATTATGGAAAAACCTGACGTTAAACAGAAAGAAAAAGAAGATTCAGGCCACCTATCAAACTTCTCTACTTTTTCTCTTTCACTCTGGGTATTGGGGGAATAATGTGATGAGTTGAAATGTGTGGCTCCATCCCGTGACACTTACCCTGAAGAGTGCTTCCCGCTTCCTTGTCTTGCTCCGGGCAGGCACAGTGACGCGGTAGAGCGACTCCATGAACTCAGGAGGATTGTCATTGACGTCGCTCACTGTGATGAAGACAGGGGTGACGGAGGACAGCTGGCCGTCACTCACCACCACCCACAGCTCGTACTCGGCCAGCTGTTCCCGGTCCAGTGGTATCAACGTGCTGACCGTACCTGGGGAAAAAACCTCAATGGGGTATCTATCTATATATATATATATATTCATCTGTCTATCTATAATTTATACATATACACAGAGAGAGAAAAGAGAGAGAGAGAGAGAGAGAGAGAGAGAGAGAGAGAGAGAGAGAGAGAGGGGAGAGAGAGAGAGAGAGAGAGAGAGAGAGAGAGAGAGAGAGAGAGAGAGAGAGAAGAGAGAGAGAGAGAGAGAGAGAGAGAGAGAGAGAGAGAGAGGAGAAGAGAGAGAGAGAGAGAGAGAGAGAGAAGAAGAGGGAAAAAAAAAAGGAGCAGAGAAAAGAGTGAGAAGAAGGAAAGGGGGCAGAAAAAAAAAGAAAAAAAAAGAAGAGTAAATAGGAAAGAAGGAAGCAAGAGGTAAGAGGGAAGAAAGATTAAAAAAATAAGGAGAAAAGTAATTTTCCATTTAAAAAAATTGGACCTTTAGAATTTTTTATATGAATTTTTAAAATTGGTTTAAACGTTTTTGTCATTACAAAGTAATAAAACCCGGAACTTTTCTCAAAATTTTTTAATGGTTATTGGGCCCCCCCGAAAACAACCAGGGGCCAAAATTTTTTAATAGCCAAAAAAAGGACAAAGAAAAACTTTTTTTTTTGAGGGCCAAATCCTGGGTGAAAAAAA
>JACEEZ010006395.1:506027-512801 GCA_016584305.1 Chionoecetes opilio | reverse complement strand
ATCTCTCTCCCCCTCTCTCTCTCTTCTCTTTTCTCTCTCTCTCTCGCTCTTCCTCTCTCTTCTCTTCTCTCTTCTTTCTCTCTCTCTCTCTCTCTTTTTAGTAATTACAGTCGTTACTTTCTGCTGCATTCAATAATTTCTTCTTCTCTCATCCTCACATTCTTTCCTCCCCCAATTTCCTGATTAATTCCTTCCTTTTCTTCTTTCCTTATCTCTCTCTCTCTCTCTCTCTCTCCTCTCTCTCTCCTCTCTCTCCTCTCTCTCTCTCTCTCTCTTCTCTCTCTCCTCTTCCCCTCTCTCCCCCCCCCCCTTTTTTTTTCACACATATATGTTATTACACACACACACCATGACCTTTTCTTCTTTCTTTATTCATCTTCTCTCTCTCTCTCTCTCTCTCTCTCTTCTCTCTCTCTCTCCTCTCTCTCTCTCTATCTCTCTCTCTCCTCTCTCTCTCTCTCTCTACGCATATGTTATTTATTACACACACACACACACACCATGAATAATATGAATGTATATTATTTTCTTTAATACAAAGCAAGGTTTTCTGCAAACTTTTCTTTGCATCTTTTTCTATATACAAGAAAGCAGACAGCTACTATCCTATCAAAAACATACTGATCAAAGAAGTGCTATCTCCCCTGAGGACGGAAGATAGATTTTCAGCACACCCGGACTCAAGGATAATACCGGACCCAAGGATAATACCGGACCCAAGGATAATACCGGACCCGTGCTGATACCAGACATATAGTACGTACTCGTAGATGTGTGTAAGCGGGGCTAGAGTACCTTGAATAATAGAGTAGCGACAACTCGATTTATGGGCGCCATCTTAGTACCAGGGCCTCTCTGTTCTATGAGGCCCTGGTACTAAGATGGCGCCCAGTAGCGTTTAACATAGGGCCTATGAATGGTGGTACCCTCTTATTACAGAGACCCTAAGCGGGGCATGCTATTTGCCTGGTGCGGAGGCCTGCAGCAGACATGCATAACGAGGAAAGACTAACTCATGGTGAATTATTTAGGATTCTGCTCTTCATTTAGTTTTCTGCGCTTCCTTAAAAGATGAACGGTGAACGGTGAAGATGAACTTCCTGAGGCAGCGTTGCCAATATCATAATTCTACATAATTGTAATATAACAATTCTCGAAACCGTAACCTAAAGTATTGCATTTTCGATGCCATTTCAGGTCAAATATGAATTTCAGCGCTTTTGCCAGGACAAACTTACAAAAATAAATAATGATACTACCAATAATAATAATATTAATAATATTATTAATAATAAAAAAAAATTATAATGATAGTAATGACAAAAATGATAATAACAAAAATCAGGCAGATCACCAAGGTGGAAAGAAAGCCTTAGCTATTTAGGAAACCATAAAGATTAAAAGTATTACAATAGGAAGCTTCGGAGAGGGAAAACAAATGCGTGTAATGACGATGTAAACTTAACACATGAATCCCCGTGTATGCTTGTGTGTTAGTCTGTTGGTGTGTGTGTGTGGGGGGTGGGATGTGCCGCCCACGATGTACACGCCCACGCCCACAATACTCACGTGGCAGGTGTCGGTGAGGGGCGCCGCTCCCCCGTCAGACACCACCACGGCCAGCCAGTAGCCGCGCGCTGCCTCGCGGTCCAGGGACACCACCGTGCGGATCACACCTGGAATAATCTCGTGTTAGTGCACAATAAGGTAAATACTTGTTAACACACACACACACATACACACACACACACACATACACACACACACACACACACACACACACACACACACACACACACACACACCACACACAGCCTGCGTGATCTGATCGGATGCGCCTCCGCCTGTTGTCTAGTATACATAGGTCGGTATTTCAAGTCTATCTCTGGGTGAAGTCCGTTGACGGCACAGGCTGTTCCTGTCCCCCTTGAGCAAGGGGATGGGGTGTGTGAGGTCCCTTTAGATCTGTCCCTGTGAGCTCAAAGCACTTTCCACACACACACACATCTTCAAAGCGCCAACGTGGAGTTCAAAATCACGTTTTACTCAATCCCGTTCATCTCTTTTGAAGGACAAATCTCAGTCAGCGTAGGAGGCAAAAGGACCCGCTGTCAAAGGTTACCGGACCCACTAAGCTTAATGGTACGGTCAAGGCAGCTCTTAAGAGGCCCTCGCTTCTGAGAAAACTCATCACTTACATTTACAAAGAGACTTCTTCATTGACGCTGAGAGACTTTTCTGTTTTTTTCACGAAGGAAAAGAACATTCATGACTTCATTGCAAAATTTTCATAATTTCCTTAAGCGTGTGTCATCTAGTTGTATTTTACAGGGCCAGAGCTACACTCGTATGGCCCCGTCTCCATATCAACTTTTTTTTTTTTTATCATTCATCCTTAGTTCTGAACTCGGGTCCAATGTGAACCTAAAGTAAATACTGAGATCGAGGAAAACATGATTCTGTAAAATGACACACACACACACACACACACACACACACACACACACACACACACACACACACACACACACACACACACACACATAAGGGTACTCCGTGGTGTAGGGGAAGCACGCTCGGTTCACAACTGAGAAGTCCCGGGTTCGATCCCCGGGCGGAGCGGAAACATATGGGCTGTTTCCTTAAAACCCGAGCCCCTGTCCACCCAGCAGTGAATGGGTACCGGGTGTTAGCCGGGGTTTGTGACCTGCTCTCCGGGGTGCTGGCTTCGGCCAACACTAAGCACTAAGGATGAATGATAAAAAAAAAAAAAGTTGATATGGAGACGGGGCCATACGAGCGTTGCTCTGGCCCTGTAAAATACAACTAGATGAATACAACTAGATGAATACACACACACACACACACACACATACACACACACACACACACACACACACACACACACACACACACACACACACACACACACACACACACACACACACACACACACACACACACACACACACACACACACACACACACACACACACACACACACACACACACATATTACCTCCAAATGTTAAACAAAAATTCAACTGCAAGAAGGTGACAAAAAATATCATGTACGCAAAAAGACGACTTCAAGTAAAAAAAGAAAAAAAAGTTGGCTTCACCACTTTGCGTCGCGGAAAATAATGCTAATTGCTCCTCCATTTAAGCGCCTTAACATTATTCATGGATGGATATATTTTGCTTAACACAGAATTTATGATGGTAATTCTTTTCTGGATTATTTAATTGGCTTTCATGCACATGCACACAGACACGCACACACACACACACACACACACACACACACACACACACACACACACACACACACACACACACACACACACACACATTTTACCTTTAAATGTTAAAAATGAACTGAAAGAAGGAAACAAATCATACAATGTAAACTTACAACTTCATGCATACAATGTTGGAATGTGAAAAATGTCCATTGCTATTTCCTTCTTATTTTTCCATTCTCTCATCTTTCAAACTTACACTGTTCCTATCTATTTCTCAATCTCAAAATAGGGCAAGCCACTCTTCAGTATCTATGTTATAAATAACCAATTGTTCTTGGACGCTTTCACTACAGCAACGTTATTGCTACAAAACTTTACCGTCAGTAACACTATAGTCGCCACTGCACTAATGTCACCAGGCGCCATATATAAATAATTTTAGCATCAATTCTGATTTGTATGTGCCACTGAAGAGAAATGCACAGTAGTTTATATTATGTACGTGTCTTTAGTGGCACTTACAAATCAGTAGTGATGCTAAAATTCGTAATATATGGCGCATGGCGACATTAGTGCAGTGGCGACTATAGTGTTATTGACGGTAGAACAACCCTCATCCCGTGGTCATTTACATCCTTTAGTGGCACAATATACTTAATTGTGTGTGGGTATAACGCAATTTTTCTGATCTACAATAAAACATAATATGTAGATTACACCTCGGTGTGCCTAATGGTGCCACCACATGTTCATTGCATTTAATTTCATTTATTTGTTTGTTTCGTTATTCATTTCACGAAAGTACACGTGCATGCATTGGTATTTTCAAATGTTACTCGTTTACATGTGGTGCAAAAAAAACCGATGTTGAAATACAAAATAATAAGTAAATGATAAACGTTGCCAATACTGAATGTACTTAATTCCGTCCCCACCATCTCTCTCTCTCTCTCTCTCTCTCTCTCTCTCTCTCTCTCTCTCTTCTCTCCTCTCTCTCTCTCTCTCTCTCTCCTCTCTCTCTCTCTCTCTCTCTCTCTCTCTCTCTCTCTCTCTCTCTCTCTCTCTCGAGCGTGATTTAATATGCAAACTAGATTTTTTACAACACCATAATTATGCGGGTGTGTTTCCACACGAACGTAATTACCAAAAGTATTAAATCAATGGTACATATATTTATTTTTTCATTATTACAAAAATTCAAATTTTCTATTGAATGGTACATTACTCTTTGCCACCACAAAAACGAATTTATAAATAACAAACATATACAAATGATATTATATTTTAAACCCGCATCATCTGCCCTGCCAACACGTGGAGAGGACCAGACACGCCGAGCAGAAGCCAGTTCTATATACAACATATACAAACATATACAGGACCTTATACCGGGGAACCTTATGGCAGGGCAGGTGAAGTAATGATTATATATATAATATATATATATATATATATATATATATATATATATATATATATATATATATATAATATGCGTGATATAGGAAATTTTATAAGTTGAAACTGCATTAAAAAGCGAAAAAGAACAGAGAAAGTCTCTCAACTTTAATGATGAAATATGTGATAGTGCGCCTCTGATAGACTGTAATTCGCAAGAATGTCGAAGTTATTGAGAATGATGGGAAAGAAAAGTTTGTAAGTATTGTGAGTTACAAATATTTGTTCCAAAGAAGGCTGCGGTCCATTACTCTTTCAAACACAATATAATGTTGGAAGGTAAAGTCCTGCAGGCGCCGCGCAGTGCTACATCATTCTATCTGTTTAACTTTCCTTGTATTTCGGATTCACGAGAAAGACAAAACGATGAGGTGCTCATCCTCACTCAAGCCATCCCGAAGAAAACCTTGATACAAAGTTTACAATTCAGAAAATAATACTATTGAATACAGCAATCTGTAGTTCACCTTGGACCAGCTAACACGCACACAAATCCCTTTATTCTTTCTGTGCTAATCTTTACATCGTCCTTTGTGATAGAATAATGACAAGGTGTTTATAGTGGAGGACAAAAGCGAGCTCTCATAGACCTTGCAGTGATTACTCTCGTGTTCACCTGGCAAGCCCCAGACACAACACATATTGGTTGCCTCGACATTGTCACGGGTGGAAGGCGACAGACAGCTCCTCTATCACCACGGTCTTCATTGTTTCCCTGCTGTCAACGAAGCCTTTCATTACCTTGGTACATTATTACCTTCAATGTCACGCCAGAGACAGATGAGAGGCGCGGGAGTTGTGTAATGCAGTTGTATAGTAGAATAGTAATGGCATATATACATCCTTAACCCATTTAGACTCAGAACGTGATTCCCATTGTAATTTGGCTACCATAAGACGATTTCAATGAATATAAGCAATATTTTATAGATATGACCTGTTTAGTATCCTTGCCCACTAGCTAATTTGGTATATTAAGTTACTTCTCGTTATTTTGTGGCTAACAGACAATTATATATGGTGAAAGAAATATCTGGGCATGAAGGGGTTTACATTGAATAATCTCATCACATGTAGTAACGAGTGCAATATTGAAAGAGGCCGCAGCATGAGAGAATAGTACTAATATAATAACAAATAACAGCACCAAAATCAATAAGCAGGATTATGGTCATACGTCACTAGAATTGTACAGTGCAAATGTACTACAGATGCTAATTTAGATTCCAAATAATATTAATTCTGCTGAAGATTAATGAAGATCTAGGTATAAAAGTTTTCCTTGTGCAACAAAGTCTATTCGGAAATATCTGTAATCCTGTTCTCTGTAGGATTATTTAATCTCTAATGAAAGCTACAAGAATATTTCTAGACGGTTCAGAACACTTATGGATTTTGGTACTGCCACGTTGATCTAATTAAAACACTTAATTTGTTGAAGATAAATACGACAAGCAATCAAGATGTAAAGACATAATGAAATACACCAAGACATTCCTAGTAAACCTCTAAGCCTTCCCTCCTGTACAAATATGGCGAGGTACTGTAATCATACTGTCTGTGGCTGTGTTTACATCTAAGTCAATTTTTTTGTTTGTGCGTTCTTAACTCAACGAGATAGTTTTATTACTACATACATACTCGTAGCAACATATAAGATCATGCGTCTTCTGTCTCTACATTACGAGCGTTCATAAGTATGTAGATTGAGTGGTTTGAGAGAGTGGTATTATGTTGGAGTCATTTTTAGCTGGTGCTCAGAGGCCGCGTCTATTTATGTGTGACTTTTAAAAACCAGTGTGCTCTAGATGCAGTTCTGAAGGGTCAGTGCGTGATGTTTTAGTGCCAAGGAGAGTAAAACATTTTTGAGATTGCCATATTTACTATCATCATTATCAGTATATCATTATTGTTATCATTTTTATCATTACCCTTTTCATTGTGCATATCAGCATTATCTTAGGAAAATATCTAAATGAAACCATAGGGTGTGTGGTCTCCATATATCCATATCCCCCACTCTTCTCTGATCTCTCTCATGCTCTCTCTTGTCTCCTCTCTCCTCCTCCAC
>JACEEZ010006395.1:501027-503527 GCA_016584305.1 Chionoecetes opilio | reverse complement strand
GTGTGAAAGTAAGTAAAAAGTGTGTGAGAGTAAGTAAAAAGTGTGTGCAAGTAAGTAAAAAGTGCGTGAAAGTAAGTAAAAAGTGTGAAAGTAAGTAAAAAGTGTGTGAAAGTAAGTAAAACGTGTGTGAGAGTAAGTAAAAAGTGTGTGAAAGTAAGTAAAAAGTGTGAAAGTAAGTAAAAAGTGTGTGCAAGTTAGTAAAAAGTGTGTGAGAGTAAGTAAAAAGTGTGTGAAAGTAAGTAAAAAGTGTGTTAATGTAAGTAGAAAGTGTGTGAATGTAAGTAAAGTGTGAAGTAAGTAAAAAGTGTGAAAGTAAGTAAAAAGGGTGTGAGAGTAAGTAAAAAGTGTGTGAAAGTAAGAAAAAAGTGTGAAAGTAAGTAAAAAGTGTGAAAGTAAGTAAAAAGTGTGTGCAAGTAAGTAAAAAGTGTGTGAGAGTAAGTAAAAAGCGTGTGAATGTAAGTAAAGTGTGAAGTAAAAAATGAAATGTAAATGAGTGTAAAAGACATTGAATGAAAACATTGTCCATTGAAAAAAGAAACATCCATAATACGTGAGCCGTCTTAATGTATTCACGATAAAATATACATATAAAAAAGCAACAAACTCTCGTGAACAACAAGCCTAATTCCTGCAATATGTCGCAACAAAAATGTAATTCGTGAAATACAGAAGTTATGAAAAAAAATGTGTTCATATAATTTCAACAAACTGTTACGCAAACTATCATCTCTACGAAATAAAAATGGCAAAAATGTCTTTATTGTTGTATTATATCAAAACTAACGCTAACGAAGCGAGACTAAAAACCTGTTGCTCTATCTTTTTTTCGTATTTCCATTTATTTTCTGACTTTTTATTTACTTCATCTACCGACGGTGAATATTTTTTCCAAACACTTGAAACTATATTCAATGGAACTCCCTTTTAAAGTATTTACTTTATAAAACTTTCACCCTTTCCCTTCACAAGAATATAAAAAAATGAATATATATTATACATACATACATACATACATTAATATATGTATATATACATATATATTTGAATACACTGATCAACACGTTTTTTGTTTTATCATAACGTATTGGGAAACCGTTCCCATCCTGAGATTGAAAAGAG
Organism: Chionoecetes opilio; assembly: GCA_016584305.1. Lineage (NCBI taxonomy): Eukaryota > Metazoa > Arthropoda > Malacostraca > Decapoda > Majidae > Chionoecetes > Chionoecetes opilio. Next base: position 502,408 of record JACEEZ010006395.1, on the reverse strand, counting down.
ATACAAGAAGAGAACAGAACGCAACACCTTACCCCAGGGAGTGCTTGGACACGATTGAAGTGTACACAGCTCGGTAGCTGAGCAGGTAAACATTAACATAAAACCAATAAGGCTACATTACAAGATTGATTGTTTTTATGCTAATGTTTAAAACGATTCGGCTTCAGTATGAATTGTTTATATTTATGTGTACATGTTTATGTTTACAGATAGATAGATAGGAATATAGGTAAATAGATATAGGCACACATATACATGAATAGATATATAAACGTCGTAATTTATTCCACTTTGTTATTCTCCTAACGACTCTTTGCTATCGGCCAGACTGAATATATTGATGAGGGTGACATCAATACCATGTCTCATCAGTATTGTGTGTCAGGGAGATGTGTGTTTCCTCACCACACCGCAAGACAAGCATGCCACCAAGCAATGATAATGCGGCTAATTCTGTGAGATGCTTCTCATTAATACAGTTGTTCATTGTCTCATTAATACAGTTGTTCATTGTCTCATTAATACAGTTGTTCATTGTCTCATTAATACAGTTGTTCATTGTCTCATTAATACAGTTGTTCATTGTCTCATTAATACAGTTGTTCATTGTCTCATTAATACATTGTTCATTGTCTCATTAATACAGTTGTTCATTGTCTCATTAATGCAGTTGTTCATTGTCTCATTAATACAGTTGTTCATTGTCTCATTAATACAGTTGTTCATTGTCTCATTAATGCAGTTATTCATTGTCTCATTAATACAGTTGTTCATTGTCTCATTAATACAGTTGTTCATTGTCTCATTAATACAGTTGTTCATTGTCTCATTAATGCAGTTGTTCATTGTCTCATTAATGCAGTTGTTCATTGTCTCATTAATACAGTTGTTCATTGTCTCATTAATGCAGTTGTTCATTGTCTCATTAATGCAGTTGTTCATTGTCTCATTAATGCAGTTGTTCATTGTCTCATTAATACAGTTGTTCATTGTCTCATTAATACAGTTGTTCATTGTCTCATTAATACAGTTGTTCATTGTCTCATTAATGCAGTTGTTCATTCTCATTAATGCAGTTGTTCATTGTCTCATTAATGCAGTTGTTCATTGTCTCATTAATACAGTTGTTCATTGTCTCATTAATGCAGTTGTTCCTTGTCTCATTAATACAGTTGTTCATTGTCTCATTAATACAGTTGTTCATTGTCTCATTAATGCAGTTGTTCATTGTCTCATTAATACAGTTGTTCATTGTCTCATTAATACAGTTGTTCATTGTCTCATTAATACAGTTGTTCATTGTCTCATTAATACAGTTGTTCATTGTCTCATTAATACAGTTGTTCATTGTCTCATTAATGCAGTTGTTCATTGTCTCATT
>JACEEZ010006395.1:473527-498527 GCA_016584305.1 Chionoecetes opilio | reverse complement strand
AGAGGTGCATCCAGGTTTTACACAATCCTTGAAACGACAGTAGGTTTCAGTGCATTCATGGACTACAATATCGAGTCCTGGAGATCGAGTGGGTTCAAGAGTCTCTGGAGTGCAAGGGCAGTGGGAGGCAGGGAGTGAGTCATCATGCAATACAAATCCACAGTGTAGGTCAAGGATGCAAGAACACCTTTTCATAGGGACTACATTTGGGACTCTTTTTCATTGGGACTCTCCGTTGTGACTACAGTGAAAGCTCCAGTACCACGTCATTCATAGCAGTGAAAGTATGACCTGTATGAGATCAGCGAGTATAAATATGAATACGGAAAAAAATCAGATATGTCAAAGAAAATGATTACAGAAAATATATATTTCACGCATTATAACTGCAATGGTCGTGTAGTGTTTTAATAGCGTGCTTGCAGAGGCTAGCATATATTGGAGGTCACTGCCTACAGGCGCTATAGGCATAAATGTAATAACAAAAAGTATAAAAAAAACACGTGCGGCCCGGGTAATGGTGCACCTCAGGCGGGGGCAAGGAGCATACAATATAAGATAAGATACTTTGATCCTATCTAAACACTTTGCAAATCACAACTACAAGGTTATTGACTATACAAAGCGCCACCACGCCATGACGAACTTAGTGGGCTCGAACCGCTGACCGAATGCAGGGACGCTACACGCGAGCTCGCAGCTCTACCAACCGAGCCACCCTGACGGGTAAGGAGCATACAAACATCCATAATGAATGCAGGCGCTACGCTGCAATAGTCTCCTGGCACGGCCGTTCTAATGCAATTCATAAGCATCCCTTCCGTGTTCTGCGCGAGTCGAATGTATTTCCATTTTCAGCTCCTTGATGGCGACGACTCCGCACCACGACCTCATCTCCACGACCTCATCACCACGATCTCATCACCACGACCTTATCACCACGACCTCATCACCACACCCACACCTTCTTGCAATGCGGTGCGATAATTAGTCAATTTACCATCCTCGCCGTGTGGTAATATTTGATTAACGAGAAGAATTTCGCATGTATTCCGCCTTACACCGAGTCGTCCCATGCAATTTGCTTGAGAACAGGAACATAATTTTCTGCAAAACTGAAAGGAGGAGGAAAGAATGAGAGGTAATGAAGGGTACTCACGATGCATACATGACAAAGATTGTATAACATGACACAAAGGTTACATGGAGCTGTCTTTGAAGATGGATTTTAATAACAGGGAATGTCCAAATTTAGGAATAAGGAAAGAATACAAAGACAGGCAGTAATTGAAACACGTTACACACGAAAGGATGAACAGAATCTGAGTGTACTATTTGGCGTGATGATACAAGATGATCCATCACCAAAAACTGGGCCGCAGAGCTGTTTCCAAAATCATCGTTGCCACCTGATCCTCTATTGACATTCGTCCCAGCAAACTAAGCAGCTGCTGCCTCCCGTATAGCGCCAGACACCTTCCACACTTTGGTGGAAGGTGTCTGCAAAGCCACCTTCCACCAGGTAAGCCAGCAAAAACAAGGCATCTTTCCCGTCCATCATGTACATCATGTACATCATTACAGGATGGATATAATGTTGTTAGAAAAAGTGCAGAGAAGGATGACCAAAATGATACAAGGGATGCGTAACTTTAGTTATGAGAGGAGATTGAAGTTATTAAAATTACACTCACTCGAGAGACGCAGAGTAAGGGGCGATCTGATAGAAGTTTTTAAGTGGATAAAGGGATTTAATAAAGGAGAGGTAGGAAAAGTTCTTACGGCTTTTAACCAGGGTAGAACAAGAAGTAACGGATTCAAGCTGGAAAAGCGTAGATTTAGAAAGGAAATAGGGAAAAACTGGTTCACAAATAGGGTGGTGAATGAGTGGAATGGTCTCAGTAGACAGGTAGTTAGTGCGGAGTCATTAGGGAGCTTTAAAGGGGAGCTGGATAGGTTCATGGATGGGGATGAAAGGTGGATGTAGGTAGTGTTAGGTGACAGGAACTACCACGTGTAGGCCTCGCGGCCTCTTGTAGCTTCCTTATTTTCTTATGTTCTTATGTTCTTATGTAGTAACTCAGCAGAATCTCACTTCATCTGCTGCCTGGGATTGCTCGCCGAGGTGTGCGCTTAGGCAGAATCTCAAATTATCTGTTCTCCGAGGTAGCTTGCCCACGTGTATGTGTGTGTGTGTGTGTGTGTGTGTGTGTGTGTGTGTGTGTGTGTGTTGTGTGTGTGTGTGTGTGTGTGTGGTGTGTGTGTGGTGGGTGGGTGGGTGGGTGGGTGGGTGGGTGGGTGGGTGGGTGGGTGGGTGGGTGGGTGGGTGGGTGGGTGGGTGGGTGGGTGGTGGTGGGTGGGTGGTGTGGTGTGTGTGTGTGTGTGTGTGTGTGTGTGTGTGTGTGTGTGTGTGTGTGTGTGTGTGTGTGTGTGTGTTTTGTGTGTGTGTGTATGTAAGCTAGTAAGATGATACACCGTTTAAAACAATTTCCTATTTACGGGTCAGATAACCAATCCGGCAATTGTGAATGTTACTAGATATGCCGTGTTTGAAAAGTTTAAGGAGCAGTCGTTTATGAGGAACTTTGTCAAAAGCCTTTTCCAGCCCAGATAGACATTATCTACTGACCTTCTTTCATCGTACATGTCAAACTATGGTGAAAGAAGTCGAGTATGTTAGACAACCAAGAAAGTTTACAACTCTATTATACTGTACTACAACGAAGGAGGAGGAGGAAGGAAGAGAAAGGGGGAAGAGAAAGAAGAAGGAGGAGGGGGAGGAAGAGTAAGAGGAGGAGGAAGGGGGGGGGGATGGAGTTAGTGATGGTGGAAAAAAGAGGAAGAAGTGTTGGTGGTGGTGGTGGTGGTGATGAAAGGTGACAGGCAGGAGGAAGGGAGGGAAAAGGGTGCGACGAAGAGGAAGATTACGAGGGTGATGGACGGAGGAACAGCAGGAGAAGGAGGACGACGAGGAGGAGGAAGAAGAGAAAAAAGAACAACGATAACAACAAGATGACGAAGAGAAAGTCATTGAGTACGAGGAGTAGGATAAGTCAAATGTTGTAGAATATGAGGGGAAAAAAGAGGGGAACGAAGAAAAACAGGAGGAGGAGGAGGAGGAGGAGGAGGAGGAGGAGGAGGAGGAGGAGGAGGAGGAGGAGGAGGAGGAGGAGGAGGAGAGAGAGGAGGAGGGAGGAGGAGGAGGAGGAGGAGAGGAGGAGGAGGAGGAGGAGGAGGGGGTAGGAAGGGGAAAAAAAGAAGGAGGTAGAGGTGGGAGAGGAGAAAAAAAAGGAGGCAGAGGAGGAGGAGGGGAGGAAGGGGAGAAAAAGAAGGAGGCAGAGGAGGAGGAGGAGGGGGAGGATAAAAAGGGGGGGAGGAAGGGGAGAAAAAGAAGGAGGCAGAGGTGGGGGAGGAGATAAAGAAGGAGGCAGAGGAGAGGGAGGGGAGGAAGAGTAGGGGGAGTAGAGGAAGGGGAGAAAAAGAAGGAGGCAGAGGTGGGGGAGGAGATAAAGAAGGAGCCAGAGGTGGGATAAGAGAAATAGAAGAAGGAAAAGGAAGAAGCCAAATCGGGCTTTGAGTACAGGGAGGAGCAGCACAGGCGCGTCCTTCACTAAGTAGGAAACTATGTCAGTGAGAAAGTGAGGAGGTTTCAAAGTCCTTTTTCCTTCCTGGAGATGCTCTGTCTGCTTTCTCTGTAGCTTCCTTCCGTCTATTCCTCTCTATCATCCCACTTTTGATCCTCGTTCTAACATTTTCCGACCTTTTCTCCGATTTTTTTCTTCTTTCCTATTTCATCCTATTTCAATATTCTTTTTCCTTCCTGTATTAATTTTTCCTCCCACTGTGCATTCACGATTCCTTTTTCACTTTTCATATATTCTCCTTTTGCTTCCAATCACGTATTTCACAAGTCTGCATTGGAAGGTCTTCGTATTAATGACTTTAAAGAGCTTTTTGCTTCAATATTGAGGAAAGCTTATCTCGTTTTACCTTCCTTACTTGCTGGTACGTAACTCACCTTGTAAAACACACACACTCACACACACACACACACACACACACACACACACACACACACGCACACACACACACACACACACACGAACACGCACACACACACACACACACACACACGCACACACACACACACACACACGCACACGCACACATACACTGTCCGCATAGCACAGTGGATAAGGACCCTCGCCATCCACTTGCCACACTATGGGGTCCAGCCACGCTCAAGGTTCGAAATTTTATACTGACAAGCGAGCAGTTACTGTCCCCCTTAAGCAAAGGGATGGGGTGTGTGGTGCGTAAAGTCTCAGCATTATCGAGAGACCAGTATCTATATATATATGCTCTATCTAGGATTTTTTTTGGAGAAAGCGATTACGAGTCCAACACGTGATTAATACCATGAATGAACAACACACACACACAAACACACACACACACACACACACACACACACACACACACACACACACACACACACACACACACACACACACACACACACACACACACACACACACACACACACACACACACACACACACACACACATACACCCTTACGCACAATCTAAATAAAAACATCAATACAATATAAATTCTATATAAAACATTTCGAGGGTGAAATAGTTACAAATTCAATTAATATATAGCTTGGACAGTTCACGTTTATTACTTTTTTACTTCTTCCTGTTAATTAACTCTCCTTAAAAAGCATATATTTCAGTCCTTCCTCATTCATCAGACTTTCTGAAATTCATCGGAAATTTATTTCTGTTTTTTTATCTCAGTTTTCCGTCATTATATTCTCTCCTTCTCGGGCATAGACGTGATTTATGTTTATATGGAAAGAATCCATTCGAAATTACTATTACAGTATATTCATTGATTCAAGGATAAGTTAGAAGGCAGACAAACTGAAAAATTTGGGACATTCATGGCAATGTTGTGTGTTGGGTCTTCGTCTTCGAAGGTGAAAAATACAGTTACTTAAGAGTAATGTATTATTTGATATTATTTGATATCATGATAATATTTGTAGTTATGCATGAATTCTACATATAAAAATGTCTGGAAAAGATTGCAACAGCTTACAGTGCTTCAAATTACTTATCATCAATCATTAGGAACACGATACCAATAACAACAACAACATAAAAAAAAAACCCAGTATGAAATGTTTCCATTTTCATAAAAAAAACCCCATGACGTGTCTGTCCCCAACGCCTGGATTACGGCTTCGCATCTAAATGTTTCCATTTTTAAAATATTGACACAGTTCCTCCTAACCTTCGCACAAGACTTCATGGCTTCCCTAACTTTAAACATGTCGTATATTTGAATAATGTAGCACGTTCTTCATTCATAAGTAGGTCAATGTTCTTGTCGAATTATTCTTTAAAAAAAGTGCCACTAGCAATTCTAGCTTCAATAACTTCATCCTAGTCAACAGCACATTAGTGTGTGGATTAGTGGGCGTGATGGGGCTGTAATTAACGGGTCCACAGCAGTTTAATATCTTGTCCATGATAAAGTGGAAAAGTGATACAAAGTAGAAAGGTTTAAGTCATAAATAACCTTGTCACTTTTTTCTCGGCCTTTTAATTGTAACACAAAGCAAGCTGTGCAGACACCCACATAATTAATTTAATGCTTGAATTTTCAAGCATTCAAATGTTAATTAGTACAGCTTAGGGATGTCATATTTTTCCTACTCAAAGTTCTTTACACGCATCTGATTTGTAAGAAGTTGGAAAAAAAGTTAAATAATATTTGTGGTCAAAGGAAAATGTAACATGAAATACTTTGCCTTTCACCAGTTGTTGTATTTCAACTTTTTCTCCGACTTTATTTGACGATATGAAGATGAAGCGTCAACTGAGATACAGGCCGCAGCGCTTCATAACCAATCAAATCTTTACCTGCCTGCTCAAGAAGCAAATACTAAAGTTACGAAATATAATTCAGCTCATGATGGTCGGTGGAGACTCAAGAGTACAACCAGAAAACATTTTAAGAGCGAGATTATGACACGGGGATCCAAGGGAGGACTGGGCATCGAGATAAGAGGGTGAAGTTTCATTAATCCCGAAGATAAATTCAAGTGCCACAAGTCCTTGGAATCACACAGACTGATTCTGCGAATTTTGCATCAATTTTGCAACATGACAAAAGTCAAGGTCGACAAAATCAGGAACAACCCGCGTCAGTGACCTCCTGAGGCAAAGATCAAAGACGTTGTTGTGTGGACATGGACGAAGGTCAAACGCATAGATCCTGTTAGTCTTGAGATCTAAAGTAATGTGTAGACATACTGACACTCGTAAAAACAGAGGATGAAGGAGACACTGGCTGGGAAGTGAGTACTTTATTCCTGACTAGTTTCGCCTCTACTGGGCTTCATCAGAGGAATGTAGAAGAAGCCCAGTAGAGGCGAAACTAGTCAGGAATAAAATACTCACTTCCCAGCCCGTGTCTCCTTCATCACCTGTTTTCATATCTAAGGTAATTTCAAATTCAACATAATTTTTTTTTTTTTATCATTTTCGGAGAGATTGTGACGTGCACAGTTGTCATCCCTTCTGTATTCATAGCGCGAACAGCAAAGGCAACAAATGAAAAGTAGAAACAAGTTTTTGTTTGTCAAAGATATAATTTAATATTTCCTATAAAAGATATGAATAAAACAAAAAGTGGAACTATACACATCAAACGTTTACGGAATAAATAAAACAACATGAAATAAAAATTCACAACAAATTTGTTTTGCAATTAAATTCTTCATAAAAATATAAATTTAATTATCCGAACGTTACCATTTCGGCGTGGAGTGTGATCCTGGCCTGAGCGTGTGGCCTTGTTTCAAGACTAACAAAAAGAGCAACACGAAAACCGGTTAACTAACAAATATATTTTCACCACAATAAAATGACTAACCTCCTACACACAAACATACACACATCAAATAGTAATTATTAAATTATTCATTTTCGCTTACAGTGTGTAATTAATGGCTGCGAAAGAATATCTGAATGGTTTTAACAATTCGTATGTACATGTGTATGTGCGTGGGTGTGTTTTCCTGAATCATATCATTCATAATATTCAAAGGGAATTTTCACATCAGCCACCAATACATCGGTTCTTGTTTTTCTTTTGGACGGTTTTCTATTCCCGAATTTTTATAAATAATCATAACACCACAAAATAAATAGGTTCTTGTTTTTCTATTAAATGGTTTCCTATTCCCGAGTTTTCAAATAAATCACAGCACTGCAAATTCTTGGTTACCGCATGGATCTGCCCTTCCCCTCTCCCTCGAGGTGTGGTTTGATATAGTACCTATTATGAACCTTGACACATATTATATCAAAGGCAACAAAGTGCTGCAGTGTTGTACTCAGCTACTTGTTATATTGATACTTAAAAATGCACTCTCAGTGAAAAATATGTTTAGCCTCCAAGGACGACTGTGAAATATATAATCTTGGAAGAAAAAATAACATGAAATACCTAATACCTGTAAAACAAAGAGCGATTAGCATTAGCAGCGGGGAGGGAGTTGCTGACACGCACGAGGACAGCATTCCAGGGAATTTGATGCGTACTTGCACACCTCACCTTGCACACCTTACAAATATCTATCGATCTATCTATCTATCGACACGGCAAACAGATAGGCTGTCAACAAGGGTGTTACGAAATGTTCAATATAAGGAGCAAGAGCCAAATTTAACACACACAATATACACCATAATGCAATATAACAACGTAAAAAAATACACAGAACACAGATGATATATTAACCCGTATACGTACATTACTTATAGATTCAAATGTTATTCTTCTCCACCATTGTTCTAGTCTCGCTATGGGAGAATACACGCACGTTATTATCAATGCATCGACACTAGTAAATGCAAATTGTAAATGTTTAAATCTTTATCTCATTCCTTCTTCACCCAATGTGCTCTGTTTTGCCGGACAAACATATGAATTCATCACCAATAAAGGTAATTTTCCAGGGGTTTCACCGTTAACCCCTTCGCGCCCAGATCTTTCCTTTGCTATAAAAAATCGTATGTTGTCTAGCCATAAAATCACGAAAAGTAACTGAATATACCAAATTAGTTAGTCGACAAGGAAACTAAACAGGTCATATCTATAAAATATTGCTTATATTCACTAAAAATCGTCTAATGGTACCCAAATTACAATGGAAATTACGCTCTGGGTCTCAAGGGGTTAAGGTATACTCAAAAAATGTATTAGTATTAGTACTCATCTATTCTGCGCCACTCATTCACTGTATTTTCATCTGAAGATTTAATTTCCCTCAATAATCGCACGTGTTCCAGATTTTCCATACTGAGTTTATCTTCTTTAACCTTTCTGTATTGTTGCAATCCTTTTCCCTTATATATCCAGACTGTAGGGGAATATCCACATTTTTCCACACGGGTTGGCGTTCCCCTGATAATTAATTACTCGTGCCCCTTAACTAGACGCGGATAAGAACTGCCGATGGGAACAGTTAATTAAGCTTTATTCTTAATGCAAAAATTCAACATCTGGCGAAAACGACCTTGAATCTTATCTAACAGCTGATACAACAATGTGAATGTCTCGGGGATTGCAATTGGCTGGCACATTTTAAGGGTAGAAGATATCCACCTAAAATTAAATTAAAATACGCAGGAGTTATATTTTTAGCAAGATTTTCTAACAAATTCACAGTTGTTCAAAACCATTAATACCCTTGCCAGTTGTACACAAACGCTGAACATCATGGAGGACACGGGTTCGACCTCGTCCTGTAAATATGAAGGCGAGTCACGTTCCCCTCCCACAAGCGCTGTGGACACAACCGAAAGTATTGAAAGTGATGATAAGATCAGCGTGGGGGAAAGTATTGCGCCGCAGCTGTGCTCACCGCTGCACCATACAAACAAACACATCAGCCGGCTCTACCACAACCACAGCCCTGCAAATATCTATCTATCTATCTATCTATCTATTTATTTATCTATCTATCTATATATCTACCTGTAAATCTAACTATCTATCTATCTATTTATCTATCTATCTATTTATTTATCTATCTATCTATATATCTACCTGTAAATCTAACTATCTATCCATCTATCTATCTATCTATCTATCTATCTATACAGAGAGAGAGAGAGAGAGAGAGAGAGAGAGAGAGAGAGAGAGAGAGAGAGAGAGAGAGAGAGAGAGAGAGAGAGAGAGAGAGAGAGAGAGAGAGAGAGAGAGAGAATGTTGAAATTGGTGAGAGATCATCATACCCCAAAAGAAAATATCTAAAAATGGAAGAGAAGATGGGAGAAATAAATTGGTCCGTGATTTGGACATCGACCAGTAATTTGGTTTGGCGAGGGAAGGCTGAGTGTCCAGAGTGCCTGAGGGTGTATCCATTTATTGATTAAGACACCCGTGGTAATGGCTGGTGTTGGGTCCAGAGGGAGAAGAAAATCAAAGTGTTATTTCATGGGGCGTGTAGAGGTTTTACTGGAGTCAGAAAGCAATAAGTGGTGAGGCGAGACAGAGGAGTACCCGGAAGGCCGCACTGGAGGCACCTGTTACATGGCGAAATGATAAAGAAATTCCTGAAGAGAAAAAAATGTGCAGTGTTCGGATTTGTAACTGCGACGAGAGGGTAAAGGAATAAACAAAAACATAAGAAGAAAACAACACTGAAAACAAAAAACAACAAGAACAAAAACAACACCGGTATAGGATCAGAGCAAAATGAGAAACTTGCTGGAAAAAAAGAATGAAAAAAACATATTACGACCACCACCTAACACGCCTTGTATTCAAATATACGTAAATACTCGCTTTTTCATTACAAGGCATTGAAAGTCAAGTTAACAGGAGGAACCTTATATATTCAAGATGCATTTCTTTAGAGTTTTATTAGATATTTCCACACGATATCAGCTCAATGATTCATACACTCGACACGCTTCGTTATTTGGCTGTTCGTCCTTTTCACTTTCCTTGCAATCTAGGAAAAGCAATCTCTTCTCTACGGTATACAGAGGTTTATGATCCTGCCTTCAGTTTTCACGATCCTGGTGTCACATTCATCGTCGTGGTTTACATCATCTATTCCGGCCGCGTGTGTGACTGGTATGACAAAATATTTTCGTGGAAATCAAATAAATACTTGTATCTTAATATTACATTTATACTGTTAAATTCGTAAACACCACTTGGAGAGAGGAAAATAACAACAGGTCTGAGTGCTCCTTACCGCGATTCAACTTTCTTCAACTCTATTCTCCATTGTGAAGTAGACATCTAATCATTATGTACATTTAAGCGAGCGTTTTAGTAATAATTGAAATACCGTATAAGCAAGGAAGCGTCTGGTCTAATCCCGTCGTGTGAGTGGCGGCCTGAGCGTCGAGGAGCGTTGCAGAGGATGCATTAACGAATTACCAAGTTAGAGTGCTTGTGGCGGCCCCTGAGAAAGTTACCGTCAGTATACTCGGTGTGAAGGGTCAAGTGTCCACTACTGTGTTGTTAGACTGCAGAATGTGTGTGTGTGTGTGTGTGTGTGTGTGTGTGTGTGTGTGTGTGTGTGTGTGTGTGTGTGTGTGTGTGTGTGTGTGTGTGTGTGTGTGTGTGTGTGTGTGTGTGTGTGTGTGTGTGTGTGTGTGGTGTGTGTGTGTGTGTGTGTGTGTGTGTGTGTGTGTGTGTGTGGTGTGGGGTGTGTGTGTGTGTGTGTGTGTGTGTGTGTGTGTGTGTGAGAGAGAGAGAGGAGAGAGAGAGAGAGAGAGAGAGAGAGAGAGAGAGGAGAGAGAGAGAGAGAGAGAGAGAGAGAGAGAGAGAGAGAGAGAGAGAGAGAGAGAGAGAGAGAGAGAGAGAGAGAGAGAGAGGAGAGAGAGAGAGAGAGAATCTACCCAGTTTTCTGATAACATCTTATATGATTTTATTTTTTCAAGTAGTTTATTAGTGTTGATATTATCTGCATTAGTTTCTGTGTTTGGTGGACCATTGCTTGTGCCGGATTCCCTAGATAATCAGCCAAACTTTAGGTGCTTCCTCTCAACCGTAATGCAGTTTTATTGACGCCTCGTAAAAAAAAACCCCGCATGGTAACGCCTGAAAGCGTGGTACTTTTCTTTCATCCTGCATAAGTGAGTTAATAAGTTAAACCTACTTTCAATGCCCTGCGTCAAGACTTTATGATAAGAATTGTGTGTGTGTGTAGTTACAAGCGCCAGGTTTACGAGGTTTCCAGGATTTTATGTGCATTTCACCTCGGCCAGTGTTTGTGAGGAACCTGAATACGGTTTTGTTTGTTGTAGTGTAGGGGAGAGCGGGGCAAGTTGCATCGAGGGTAGGTTGCATCATTGCCTCTAACTCGCATGTTATCACACGTACATCGTCTTAGTCATAACTATACTAAATATAAATATACTAACAAACACAAACAAACTAATAATACAAAAAGTTAATGCGAGTTAGAGGCAATGATGCAACCTACCCTCTATGCAACCTGCCCCGCTCTCCCCTAACCACTAACTCTTAGTGGTGGTGTGAGAAATACATAACGTTACTGGACGATTCCTGTTTCAAATCATGTAGACCCACTATGTTTGGGAGAAGGCTTCACCTAAACCACTTTTCAAAGAGAGAGAGAGAGAGAGAGAGAGAGAGAGAGAGAGAGAGAGAGAGAGAGAGAGAGAGAGAGAGAGAGAGAGAGAGAGAGAGAGAGAGAGAGAGAGAGAGAGAGAGAGAGAGAGAGAGAGAGAGAGAGAGAGAGAGAGAGAGAGAGAGGAGAGAGAGAGATCGTACTCTATCGTTCATTATTCCCTCTCGAAGTGAGGGCAGTATACTACCTGGAATACGCACTGATATCTCACTCTGAATGGAAAGTGTGGAGAGAGAGAGAGAGGGAGAGAGAGAAGAAGAGAGAGAGAAGAGGAGGAGAGGAGAGAGAGAGAGAGAGAGAGAGAGAGAGAGAGAGAGAGGAGAGAGAGAGAGAGAGAGAGAGAGAGAGAGAAGAGAGAGAGAGAGAGAGAGAGAGAGAGAGAGAGAGGAAGAGAGAGAGAGAGAGAGAGAGAGAGAGGAGAGAGAGAGAGAAGAGAGAGAAAGAGAGAGAGAGAGAGAGAGAGAAGAGAGAGAGAGGAGAGAGAGAGAGAGAGAAATGAAGAGAGAGAAGAGCGAGAGAGAGAGAGAGAGCATCTACCCAGTACCCAGACCATCACACCGCCCCTTCGACTCCTCTGTCTCGCTGCTGAGGTTTTTGCTACTCCTATGTATGATTCCTTTCTAAGAATAATTCCATAGAAAACATCAATATCGACACATACTCTCTGGGTGAGGAAGCAGGACCAGTAAATAAAGTCATTATTTTCATATATTTCCACAGCACACACACAGGGTATATCAGTGCGTCCATATATGTTGCCTATAATTATATTTGGTACAAAAAACTCCAACTGTTCCCTTATGTTTTCATATCACTATCCTACTCTATCTTTATCAACTTAATCTCCTCCCTTTCTGTCGTCCATATTCTATCCTCTTCCATTACTCTGATGCCAAATACAAGTAGTCCAAGTATCCTGTTTGTTAAAGAAAACTAAATCACACAAAAAATCTAGATATGATACCAAGGGTGACACAGGCGGTGGCGAGACAGACGGCAGAGCAGGACGGATCAGTGAGTCGGAAAAATTGTGTTAAAAGAGATGAAAGATATTATTCCAGTGAGAAAAAAATAATTTATAACTGGAGTTCATAATAAAAGTTGGAATAATAGCAATAAAAATGTCACATGAGATTATATAATAAACTAAAGCAAGGTATCCAGAACCTTGTTATAGACAAGCGACGTTGTGGCGACAAATTAATCGGTTATTCATGAATGTGGTGGCGGGGAGGATCAGAGGCCAGAATTTGGGATCAGAATGACAACGAGGGAGACAGTACATGGGTCGTTGTCATCTGTCTATGTTGTTTATCTGTAGTATGTATACTTACTCCCCGTGTAGTTCTCTGTCTCTCTCTGACCGGTATTTTAATAAAGGGATACTCTAGTGCACTGAAGTCAAATGGATCCATGGTTTTATGCACTATTTTGACTAGTGACATTGAGCGATCCTGATCATGAATATCAAGATTAGCTCATATCTGATCTACTTGACATTGAGTGATCGGAATACATAAAGTTAATACTATTTATATATTGTTACTGATCTAGGACAAATATGTATGATAGGATATTTTACCTATATTATTTTTGTTATAATGACCTGTTTTCGTGATCATATTATCAACTAACTGTTAAACATAATATAGCATTAATAGTCGCTATAATATGGGTATGTTCACCATTAGCAGTCGCAGTAATCATATGGCATCACTGGTTGAACTAAGAGGATTTAGTAGGTTTAGGATCTATGGATATGGAGTACAACGGGACAGTGTTTGGTATCGTTAAAATTTGAAGGACATTACAATTGAGCGATAAAGGTGTATTAATTGGATTTGTAGAATCATTATATTATATGGTATGTTATTGTACTAAAATATAGGTATGTCAATGATAATTATAATAGCATAGTCGAGGAGGACAAGCGAGAGACAAGATGAGGTCCATAAAAGAGTTCGGTAAGGACCGTGGATATGACGAGAGATATGAACACTATTGTTTACACCAAGCCAAATAAACTATCAAGTATCAAGTATCAAGTATCTCTGACCGTATTTATAAATAAAGGTGATACTCTGATGCCACTGAAGGTCAAAAGGGGATCCAGGGGTTGTAAATCGCACACACAATGACGTGAGTGACAGATTTGAGCGACCGAACACAATACCAAGATGGCCTTTCTGTCACCGGGACATATCGAGTGGTCGGGCATCAGCAAGGTTAAAATACTATTTACTATATTGTTAGTTGATCTAGGCCAAAAGTATGTAGTGATAGGATACGTTTACCTCATGTTCGCTGTTGATAAGACGCTGGTTTACGGAGAAGATGGCTGACACACTAACTGGTAAAGAAGAGCCATAAATATAGGCGATGAAGAAGTGCGCTATAATAGGGAATGAGCTCACGGCATAAGCAGCGCGAAGGTAATCAAGGGGCCTCACGGGTTGAACAGAGGAGGATTTGTGGATGGTGTAAGGTGACTATGGATACTGGAGGCAGGAAGGACGGGCAGTGTTTGGGTATCGTTAAAATAGTGAAGGAATATTACAAGTTGAGGCAAGAGAAAGACAAGGTGACATACTTAAGGGATTGTGGGTAGAAGACACTGTGACGCTGATGGTAATATTGTCGATGATTAAGAGGAGGAGGAGGAGGAGGAGGAGGAGGAGGAGGAGGAGGAGGAGGAGGAGGAGGAGAGGAGGAGGAGGAGGAGGAGGAGGAGGAGGAGGAGAAGAGGAGGAGGAAGAGGAGAAGAGGAGGAGGAGGAGGTTGTGTGTGTGTGTGTGTGTGTGTTTGTGCATGGCGACATCAGTATTGATATAACCGATGAATAACGAGGTATATAAGGTTAAATACAATGGAAATATGTACAAACATACGGCAGTATATTTGTTTTGAAGGTAAAAATAAAGTTGGGAAATGCAGGATAAGCAAATAAACAAATAAAACGTAAAAAAAATCACCGGAGAAAGAGGAATGTGGAAAAATCATGGCGGAACGTGCGACCCAGATTATAAATTAGTAAACCTGGCAGGAATTTATGCATTATTTTTTTTTGTGTGTGTGTGTGTGTGTGTGTGTGTGTGTGTGTGTGTGTGTGTGTGTGTGTGTGTGTGTGTGTGTGTGTTGTGTGTGTGTGTGTGTGTGTGTGTGTGTGTGTGTGTGTGTGTGTGTGTGTGTGTGTGTGTGTGTGTGTGTGTGTGTATCATGTCATCCCCATCTTGTGAAATTAAATCAAAATGAATATAGTAATGAAAAGGAAACTGACGCCAATCTTTGCGTTGGTTTCCTCAACACTCAACAATTCTACTGACCTGCTATTACTATTGTACTGATACTGTACTACCTAGGCGAGTATCTTGTTACGTACAAATTACCTTTCAAGGGTTAAAGTGCTTTTGTTCATCAAATTTAATCTGCATCAACAGTATCATATGAAAAGGGAATAGGTTTGCATTTCATGTATTATGAACATGCCAGAAAGCACTTACAGACTGACAGTCCATTCTATTCTGTTTTGTTGTTGTTCAGTTATTCATAAGTTTTTCACTATTCATAAGTCATTCAATTTTGTGTTCACGTAACCATTTGCTGTGGGTAAAATTAGTAGTACTGTGAGTATCAGTATTATTATTATTATTATTATTATTATTATTATTATTATTATTAGTAGTAGTAGTAGTAGTAGTAGTAGTAGTAGTAGTAGTAGTAGTAGTGTAGTAGTAGTTAGTAGTAGTAGTAGTAGTAGTTAGTAGTAGTAGATGTAGTGAGTGTAGTAGTGGGTAGTTAGTAGTAGTAGTTAGTAGTTAGTAATAATAGTAGTAGTAAGTAGTAGCTAGCAGTATAGTTGTATTAGTAATGAGAAAATAGTAAAAAGTAGATATTTAACTGAGATGTTTATACAGTAAAAAAGTAGTAGTAGAAAGCATATTGCATTAGTTATATCATCAAGAGTAGTAGCAGTAGCAGATTTGCAGAAATAGTTATATCATCAATAGTAGTAGTAATGGTAGTGGCAGCAGTAATAGTTGTGGGATTTATTTAAATGAGACCAAACAATGAAAAAGAAAAAAGAAATCAAATATTAAAACCAAATATAATACGACGATTCTTATTCTTTACTATCTCAAGAAAAAAAGTGAGTGTCATTGGAAGCAACACTGATGAGGAATTATGAGTTATGTCTATCATCAATATTTTGAGTGAAGAGCATACCAATTATAATGTTCCCTACCATAAGCATTTAAGTGACGTAGTATAGAAAGAACAACAGTGACTCAAAATACTAGGTTAAAGTTTTGTGGCTTGTTCTAGACCAGGCAGTTACGCAAGCATTCATTTTGTTACCATAGTTGTGGTGAGTAGGGGGGGTGATTTACGTTATTTATAGGTTAAAATGGAATGGCAAGCCTGATGGAATGTGACATGCGTTGCAGGGATGATATCTGCTGACAAAAAATGTAAAGTTTTGACCAGTTAAATGTCGGGTAAGCGAGACTAGTGTAAACGCAAATGTGTGTGTGTGTGTGTGTGTGTGTGTGTGTGTGTGTGTGTGTGTGTGTGTGTGTGTGTGTGTGTGTGTGTGTGTGTGTGTGTGTGTGTGTGTGTGTGTGTGTGTGTGTGTGTGTGTGTGCGCGTGCGTGCGTGCGCGCGCGCGCGTGCGTGCGTGCGTGCGCGCGCGCGTGTGTGCGGGTATATGGAATAACATTTATCAATATAATATGATCTTCGTCAACATTACATGACACCCTTGTAGCTTTTTCAGTGCAGACACAATGACAAAACTGGAGACGAGTGGGATATACTTCTGAGAAACATATATGTCACTTTGTAATAAACCTGGATGGCTGCCTGGACTATTTAGTTACATAATATTGTGTAGGAAATATGCTGCACGTTACAAGTGATGTGAAAAGTATGATAATGATAGGTAGCAGTGACATAAAACATAAGAACATAAGAAAATAAGGAAGCTACAAGAGGCCATAAAAGAACTACATGCCTACATAAAATAGAGGCCTACATAGAATCAGCAAAAATTTTCATAATGATTCTCAAATGCAGTTAGAAAAAGAGTTAGAGTTAGAAAAGGTGTTATATTTGTGCTAATAGTATGGCAACACAATAATGCCGAGACTACAAAGAGAAGGACTTCCATCGGGCAGGAGGACGCGCGGGAACAATACCGAGGGCGAGGGCTGTGCGCGACGGCGAAAAATGAAGACATGTGCGTGGACATTTATGCCGGAAGGGAAGTGTTTATGGAAAAGCGCACAAAGGGCTGAGTGGCCATGAAAGGACGGTAACGGGTGCATGGGGCTGGGGTGACTTGGGTACAAGGTAGATGTAAAGAGGAAAGACTGAAGAAAACAAAATATATATTCCTATATATATATACGTATTTCAAAATATGTGGGTATGAGATGAGGAACAAAAAATGATAGATATTATAGTGTCCCACAAATAAACACCAAGATCATGAATATTGAATGGGGCATCATCAAAATTGGTCTGAAGTGAGTGGGAATAACGGGACTTACTAGAGGGTAACGATCTGCTGAGCTTCATTACAGTGTTTGTGGAATGTCTATGATAAATAAAAATTACCATGATAAATGTAGACAAAGAAATCAAGTCAATAATTCAACAAGTTGGGCGAAATCATTACATAACGAAAATTCTTTATTTTTGTGCTGATACAAATTCTTTTTTCCTCATTATTTGTATGTTAACTTCTTTTTGTAGTATTTCTTACGATGCCACGAAAATGATTATCATTTATTAATTAAATTATGATAATGTTATTATTGTTATAATTATCATTACCACATCTGCCATTTTTACCATCATTATTGTTATCATTGTTAATACTACTATTATCATTATAACTATAATTTATGTCATCATTATTTGCATCATCATTATCATTACTAGTTATTATTTTTATCAATATCATTACTACGATATTGACTATATTATCATTACTACGATATACTTAATTATTATAACTATTATTGTAATTATTCTTATTATTATCGATATCATTGTTATCATTACTATCATCAATATCATTATCGTCATTACAACTACACCATCATTGTAAACTTATTGTATATTGTATATGTATTGCTATGTATTTCTTTATCATTATTGTCATTCTTTCCCATCATTATCGCGTGCTGGCGCGTTGGCGAGGCAGACTTGCGCCGGCGAGGTCAGACGACAAAGAACCTTCCCCCATGAACCTTTTTCTTCTTCCAATGATACGAGAAAGACGCAAAGGATTTCTCTAGTTCTTTGTTCTTACTGCTTAGATGTCTACCTTTTCGTCTTCTTTTGTTGTTCATATATTCAATGAGTATGAGATGTCATGTTGTATTTATTATTAGAAAATTATCATTCCTCATTATGTTATCATTATCGTTATTATTATTTGTACTATTCTTATAATTAGCATTACTACTATCACTATTGCTTATAATCATCATTTATATTATCTTTGTTATTATCATTACAATTATTGTTAGCTATTATCATTCTTATACATATTTTATCATCAGTAGTAGCGGTAGTAGTACTATTGTTTTATACATTTCAAGGTTACAACTCCTCGACTTACCTCCCGAGACCTATTATCTGCTAGGTGAACAAGGACTATAGTGTGAAATGAGCCGTGTGAGCTGAGTATGCTAACCAGTAAACACCATGATAAATATTATAATCATGAAGAGTAATTTCATAAGGCTTCTGTTATCATTTATATTATCATGACTTCATTACAATATCATTACACTACGAAATTGCAATAAGGAAACAAATCAAGTGCTGGTACGGGCGAGTGGATATGTTTTCGGGCGGTAAATGTGGCGGGAAGGTCTTGCATCGGGGAGGCGGGGAGCGGCGCGTCTGGGTATCAGTGCCGTCCGCTCAGCATAATCCTGGGTGCGATCAGATTCTTCCAGACTTGAGGAAAATGAACCTTGCGTTGATTCATTTTTCTATATATGACAGAAACGAAGACTAGACAAAAAATAAAACAATCAGGAAAGACAAGAAGAGACTCAAGCTTATAGATTTTTCAGATTTTTCAAGACTTGAAGAAAATGTACCTTTCGTTGATTCATTTTTCTTGATATGACAGAAACGTAGACTAAACCAAAAAAAATCAGGTAAAACAAGTAAAGAGACTCAAGTTTAAATATAACACTTAGATCCATTTTTCTTTATAAGACAGAAACGTAGAATACACACACACACACAACACACACACACACACACACACACACACACACACACACACACACACACACACACACACACACACACACAACAGGAAAAACAAGAAAAAAGACTTAAAGATCTTTTGTTTATCTTCTGAACACACACAGTATTCGGTATTAAGTAAGTTTAAGTATTCGCTCAATGTATTCGGGGCTGATATCTCCAGCCGTCAATACCAGGTCGTCCCCCGGCCAGACAGCTGCCCGGCCCACCAGCTGCTCAGAGTCGCGGGTAGCGTGGGAACAGTCGAGAAAAGGATGGGAGAAACGTGGGTGTTAGGAAGAATAAATCCATTGTTAAGGGTGAAGGATTGTATGTAAGGCAATAAAGACAAGTGCCAAATAGTCAGATTACAATGTCAAACAGACCAGAATGTTAGTTACCAGGCCAGCAAATGTGAAGCACCACAAACATACATACATACACATACATATATTCATAGGTACACATGCATCATAAGCGAACAGCCGCATAAACACACACACATACACACACAGTCACACACACACACACACACACACACACACACACACACACACACACACACACACACACACAAACACACACACACAGAGGAATCCTAAATATAATAGTTTTTCCCCTTTAATATATTACAATTTATTTTGATACAACTGTCGAGTATAAATTATATTTGTTGGGAATTAAAATAAAAGCAGAGGTGAGGAGGTTTAAAATTTACGAGTTTACTTATATTGGTCTGAGGAGGACGCTTAATCTTTAATAATGGTTGTGATGATATCGGGGAAGAAGATAAAAGTGAAGAGGAGGAACGTATAGACATTAAATAAAATAAAATTAAGAGTTCATAACAAAGAAACCTGCTTAGACAAACCATTTACTCAATTCCATAAATCTTTCCTTCTAATGTGAAAGCAGGACAGATAAGCAAGTAGAGTAGATCCCACCCAGCCACCCACCCACCCACCCACCACTCTCCAACACACTCCTGTCAGAGGGAAAAAACAAAGAAACAGAAAAGAAAACTATATTTCCATCTGTTGTAAAGAAGATATACGTATGAACATTTCCATACGGGGGGAAAAAAGGGGAAAAACAGATATCTTGATTAAAATTTAACAATTTTTCCAAATTCTACATCACAACTGTCTTTGATCTATTATTAATTAACCTGGAAACATCTGACTCAAAACTAAAATGTTATCTCTTTCTCTTCTCTAACTTGGGCAAATTAGTTCAACATGAAAAACAAAATCCGGACGAGAGAGAAAACAAGTAAAATGTAACTATTTTTCCAAATTTTACATAACAAATGTCTTTGATCTATTATTAATCTGGAAACATCTCGCTCAAAAATAAAATGTTATCTCTTTCTCTTCTCTAACTTGGGCAAATTAGTTCAACATGAAAAACAAAATCCGAAGAATATTTAGAATACTCCTTTTCGAGCTCGATGTCCTTTGGTGATGGTTTTGTGATCGCTTTGCAAGGAGGTAGGACTGCCACATGCCTTCAAACTCAAAACAGAAAGATATATTTTTCAATTTCCTCTCTTTTTATCTTTTAATGTGTGTGTGTGTGTGTGTGTGTGTGTGTGTGTGTGTGTGTGTGTGTGTGTGTGTGGTGTGTGTGTGTGGTGTGTGTGTTGTGTGTGTGTGTGTGTGTTGTGTGTGTGTGTGTTGTTTTGTTTGTGTGTGTGTGTGGTATGTGTGTGTGAATAGGTGTGTGTGTGTGTATGTGTGTGTGTGTGTGTGTGTGTGTGGTGTGTTGTGTTTAATGTGTTTGTGTGTTGTTTATGTGTGAATGTTGTGTGTGTGTTGTGTGTGTTGTTGCTGTGGTTGTGTGGGAAGTGTGTTAGTGGTAGAATCGAGTATGTTGTGAGTAGGTGTCTTGTTGGGTGTGTTGTGTTGTGTGAGTGGTGTTGTGTGTGTGTTGTAGGGGTGTGGTGCGTGTTGATAACGAGTGAGTTTGTTTGATTGTCGTTTGTTGTGTGTGTTGTGTTGTGTGTGTGTGTGTGTGTGTGTGTTGTGTGGTGTGGTTGTGTGTGGTGTGTGGTGTGGTGTGTGTGTGTGTGTGTGTGTGGTGTGTGTGTGTTGGATGGTGGTACTGCCTTGTTGTGTCTGTCGTCCTGTTGTTGTGGTTCGTTTCATTGGTACGTGTGTGAGCGCCGTTGTCTGATAAGCTCCCCCTTCTGTGTTCCCTCTGTAGGGTTGGCTTTCTATTGGAAGCACTGCACCATCGGAATTCGTAGTGTTGCCCGTCCTGTATGGCTTCTTCCTCCTCATTGCAACCTCCTCGTCTCTGATCTCCTCTCTCTGCTTCCTCTCTGTCTTCCTCTCTCTGACTCCTCACTCTCCTTCTCTCATTTTCTCCCTCTCTCGTTCTCTCTCTCGTGTCATCTGCTCTCTCTTCTCTCTCTCTCCTATCTCCTCTTCTCTCTCTCTCTCTCTCTCTCTCTCTCTCTCTCTCTCTCTCTCTCTCTGGTTCTCTTCTCTCTCTTGTCTCTCTCTCTCTCTCTCTCTCTCTCTCTCTCTCTCTCTCTCTCTCTTTTCCCCTCCCTCGACACCTAAGTAATGGTCCGTTGAGAGGTATTTCCGATCTCCAAACCAAGGAAAGTGCAAGACATAATGTTCTGTTATAATGGAATTTTAAATTATAATGTATGAATTATTTTCCGTGTTGTGTGAATGCTTTTGTCTTTAGAGCGAAGCCGTAAGCTTCTGATAAGGAACTACGTAGGCAGGAACAACAATGAGGTCTCGGTGCTTCATCCCACCACGTACATTCATGCTCGGAAGAATTCTGAAACCATTACAGCAAGAGTCTCAGTGTCTACTTAGCACATTATATCCCAGACGTGCGTATGTAGGAAGCACCACGTGTATCGGTTTTCCTTGCGGCCTGTGGAAACGAGTGCGTAGTTTATTAATAACTCATCCATTTATAATTTTTGGCTGTCTTATTTAATATTTAATATGACAATCTACTTTTGTTTCACCTGACTTCAGTTATAATTAGGATGGACCACATTGGACCAGTGTTGGAAGTAGTAATGACAGATGTGTTCTGGCGGAGTTGTTTTCTGTGCCCTTGGAAATTGTATATATGTGCTAACAATGTGCCTGATAAAACTTTTCGCCTTAATCTACTTCCACCTGTCCCTCTAATTGGACACCTACGAGTACATGCAGTTCACCTGTCCTGAAGAGAAGTGACCGTACTAGTCCTTCAAACTAACGGCTCTAATTTTCATTTCCTATCTTTCTGAGGCTTTTGAAACAATCATGAAAATATTCTTCTGTCGAAAAAATTCTGAAGCATCAATTATACCAAGGCTGTCTGTGTTTTTGGCTGCTTTTATGAATTTCACAAAGGATAATCTGTGGATTATCTTGTAATTTTCCTGGTAAATTCATCGCGCTAATCCTCCCTTGGGGACATTGGTGAAATAACTGCTCTGGTTTTAAAGATTTTGGAAGTTTTCGATACAGTCTGACACAAGCTTTCAAAATCAATTTAGTTTTAATTTTCTTCCTAGTCCACCTTGTCGGTCGATGCATTGTTACCGCGGCAGATGGTCACTGCTCATCAAGGCGTACATTAATAGCTGACATTGATATTGACATGCGTAGCTGAGTTTCACAAGATACCTTCCATTTACCTACTTTAAGTTATTCATTGACAATCTCTCTCGACGTTTTCAACATGGACACCAAAAAAATGTTACAGGGCGTTACGCATTTCATTCTTTAACATTTACGAATATAGGGAATGAACCTGATTCGGCGATATCCAATTTTAGTACCTGGTGGATTATTTATCCTCATCAATTTTTCAACTCTCGCCACAAACTCTCGTTCGTGGTCGCCCTTCCTGATATCAGCTCTACGAACACAATATTGCCGACCACTATAGTCTGCCTTCCTGCACCCGACTTTCCTTCCTTTCATTAGTTCTTTGTTGAAGATATTAAGCATTCCTCTCTCTCCTCTTCTCGCGAACGAGAAATTAGCTCATTCTTCTCTGACCTCCAGACAGCAGCTTAAGCTAAGCCCGGGGCGAAGCCTCGCTGATAGAAGTCTAAAGGAACAAGAAGTGAAGTATTCAGGTTGTGGTGAACGGAAAAATGGTCAAGTTTTATTCTGAGCGGCACATAAGTGCCTAAATTTTCCCTAAATAGGTAACTTAATACCAGTCAGCTCACCCAATACCCTAGACCTATTTTTTTATTTCTTTACTGACTGCCCATGGGTAGAAATGCCCTTAAATTATGTGGATTTATGTATTGGTGCCGGCAGTCTGCTTACGTTCCTTGCATCCTCCCTCTACTTCCCACCCTGCCACTTTCTAACATCGGTAAACAACATGAGAAGAATGTTAAATAACCGATAATCGGATAGAGCAAGCAAAAGCAGCACAATGTGGTGTGCGAGGTGTGATATTCGAATAAAGTCATTGTTGTTGACACTTGACAGTAAAACATTCACTTTGCGTATTTTCCCATGACTTTTCACTGTAATTTAATGAAACTGTGTGTTACCGTAATTATATGGATTATTACCCTGCATTAATTGGTGCATTACATCATATTACATCTCTCTCTCTCTCTCTCTCTCTCTCCTCTCTCTCTCTCTCTCTCTCTCTCTCTCTCTCTCTCTCTCTCTCTCTCTCTCTCTCCTCTCTCTCTCTCTCTCTCTCTCTCTCCTCTCTCTCCTCTCTCTCTCTCTCTCTCTCTCTCTCTCTCTCTCTCTCTCTCCTCTCTCTCTCTCTCTCTCTCCTCTCTCTCTCTCTCTCTCTCTCTCTCTTCTCTCTCTCTCTCTCTCTCCTCTCTCTCTCTCTTCTCTCTCTTCTCTCTCTCTCTCTCTCTCTCTCTCTGTCCCTTCTATAGCTGTCTGGACTCTGGACCTCTCTTCACTGCCACAACAACCATAATGATGCCTGAACACGGTCACTTGACATCGAGACAATGAACCTCGGCCGCGGGGACACACACGGTGGCTGCCTCGCGACGCTAAGCTAAGCACGTCCACACGATTTCTTCACAGTAGAAAACAGGAAACGCGAGAAAAATAATGTCCTGACACGACATTTGTTTCAGAATTATGACGAACCGGCGGCTTGCATAGTGATTATTTTTCCCTTCTAGTGACACTGAATAGACCTTAGGATCGGGTTTAAGTAGAGGAAAACTGCTGCGTGAATAAACTATAAATCGAGGTTATATAAATTTGAGTATAGTTAGAAGTCACTGTGTTATATTTGAAGAACCATAAACGGCTGCGTAAATAAACTATAAATAGAGGTTATATTTAGTATAGTTAGTAGTCACTGTGTCAGAGCTGCAGAACCATAAGTATAAGAGGCGAAATTTAGCGTCGCAAATATAAAGAGTAACGCAAGGTTGTTATATTTGCAGACCCATAAGTATAGAAGCCGAAATTTAGCGTCACAAATATAAAGAGTAAAGCAAGGTTGGTGTATCCGTTTACACTTATATTTGACGGACCGCGGCAGAGTGGCTCCAGTCGGCCGTTCAATGTGTTGTGGGAACTCACGCGGACACGGGCTAATGGAGCATGATTTCCGCTGTTTTAAACTCACAGATCTCATCTAAACAGAAGTGGTCACACGTACCTTTTGCCTCACATCCCAGCGCCACTGTACAGGCACCTTATATCGTGTGTTCGGGGACAAGGTTGGTAAACAGATCCGGCGTGCGACCTTACTGGGCTCAGCTTCCTGTTGCTTACTAACTAATGACGGGAATCAATTCTAACCACGACAGGTTCAACAATTCGCTTTTACATGCTGTGCTACATTTCGCCCGACATGCTGTGCTACGCCTTATGACCGTCTCTACTCTAGACTCTAAAGGCTCAAGGGGATTCAAGGCAAAGTAAATTTTAGCTGAATAGAACAGATGTTTAATGAAGGTGTTCTTAAGCCTAGTTTTGGTTTCTATAGATAAAACTTACTTCATGTCCACCTCATCACATCCTTTATTTATGGATTACCGAACAACAGATTCAGT
>JACEEZ010006395.1:451027-471027 GCA_016584305.1 Chionoecetes opilio | reverse complement strand
GTTTGTCTGACTGTGTGCCTGTCTCTCGGTATTTCTGGGTCTTTAGTGTCTCTCTTTGTTGCTCCCTCTTCATGTACGTATGTCTGTGTGTAAGTGTCTTAGTATTAATCACAAATGGTCTTGATTACACGCTGGACTCGTTATCGCCAGCTGTTAGCCACCCGGAAGTAAAAACTAACTATTAGGGACCGATCTATGGGTAAGGCTGGGACCTCACAAAGCACACACTCCCCCTCCCTTTGCTCAGGAGGGAAGGTAACCGCCTGCTTTGTCAGCGAAAAATCCCTAGCCTTGAGCGGGACTATCCTATGCATGTCAAATACCACGCCAGGAGTATACCGCTAGACCACATGGACAGTGTTTGTGTGTGTGTGTGTGTGTGTGTGTGTGTGTGTGTGTGTGTGTGTGTGTGTGTGTGTGTGTGTGTATATTTGTGTGTTTGTGTATTTGTGTGTGTGTATTTGTGTGTGTGTGTGTGTGTGTGTGTGTGTGTGTGTGTGTGTGTGTGTGTGTGTGTGTGTGTGTGTGTGTGTGTGTGTGTGTGTGTGTGTGTGTGTGTGTGTGTGTGTGTGTGTGTGTGTGTGTGTGAGAAAAAGAGAAAAAAAGAGAGCAGAAAAACACAGAAAAGAATGATAGCTAGCTAGACAGACAGACAGACAGACAGACAGACAGACAGACAGACAGACAGGCAGAAAGAGACAGAAACAAATTCAAAAATATCTATGGATTTTTAAGGGACGAGGGTCAGTGTGTTACGATGTGGGCGTGTGGGTTGTTTTTTAGTACCATACAACAATTAGGAATATCAATTTGTATGATAATTCAGGATATATGGAAAAATACTATTGACATGGTTGAGGGGAAGAGTAATGTGTGTGGTAGATATAGGTTTGTAGTGGTGTGTGTGTGTGTGTATGTGTGTGTGTGTGTGTGTGTGTGTGTGTCTGTGTGTGTGTGTGTGTGTGTGTGTGTGTGTGTGTGTGTGTGAGTGTGTGTGTGTGTGTGTGTGTGTGTGTGTCTGTGTGTGTGTGTGTTATGTGTGTGTGTGTGTGTGTGTGTCTGTGTGTGTGTGTGTGTGTGTGTGTGTGTGTGTGTGTGTGTGTGTGTGTGTGTGTGTGTGTGTCTGTGTGTGTTGTGTGTGTCTGTGTGTGTGTGTGTGTGTGTGTGTGTATGTGTGTGTGTGGTGTGTGTGTGTGTGTGGTGTGTGTGTGTGTGTGTGTTGTGTGTGTGTATGGTGGTGTCTGTGTGTGCGATGT
The DNA here is from genome assembly GCA_016584305.1 of Chionoecetes opilio. Lineage (NCBI taxonomy): Eukaryota > Metazoa > Arthropoda > Malacostraca > Decapoda > Majidae > Chionoecetes > Chionoecetes opilio. The sequence goes on along the minus strand of JACEEZ010006395.1, from coordinate 469,771 downwards.
CGTGTGTGTGTGTGTGTGTGTGTGTGTGTGTGTGTGTGTGTGTGTGTGTGTGTGTGTGTGTGTGGTGTCTGTGTATGTATGGTGTGTGTGTGGGTGTGTGTGTGTGTGTGTGTGTGTGTGTGTGTGTGTGTGTGTGTCTGTGTGTGTGTGTGTACGTGTGTGTGTACGTGTGTGTGTGTGTGTCTGTGTGTGTCTGTGTGTGTCTGTGTGTGTGTGTGTCTGGGTGAGTGTGTGTGTGTGTGTGTGTGCGTGTGTGTGTGTGTGTGTGCGTGTGTGTGTGTGGTGTGTGTGTGTGTGTGTGTGTGTGTGTGTGTGTGTGTGTGATTGTGTGCGTGTGTGTGGTGATTGTGCTTACTTAATTCAGGGTATAAGCTAATGCCTCAATGATTAGCTACACTTACGCAGGTTTAGTTGCAAAAGGGACCTTGAATTACGCGTATTTCAAGCTGTGTATCACCACGAGGGATTAAGCTAACAGAGGATTAAACTTCATTACCGGCAGCTTAAGTAACAGAAGTGGTGAGGTTATCCTGTGATTTATTGGCGGGATTCAGGGCACGTCTTGCATGCCATACATTTTTCCTTGCTGGATAATTGATATAGAGTAAATAGAGATTCCTTGGAGTTAGTACAGCCAATAATCGCACAATATATTCAAGGGGTACGACCACAGAGTTAATAAAGAGAAAGAGTTTAAGACAGAGTTCAAGGTCTGTAACTCTGACAGTACGACATTTACAGTAGAAATGCCGTGATATTACGTACTATACATGTTACGTATTACCAAACTGCACTCCTTAGCAAAGCGAGGAGTGCATGGCTAAATGACGGACTATATTACAAAGGATAAAAGGATCTAACAAGGGTAATTGTGGAAATAGTTTTAAACACACAATATGAATATCTAAACAGCGCTCCACAAAAACTGGGTCGTAAATAACTAGATGAGTGGATGAGTGAAACAGACTCGACATTTAAGTGGTAAAAGCGAATCAGATTAAAAGAAAAATAGATAAGAGAGATACATGCGTGAGGGTGAATGTTGATGAAAAAAGAATAAACTGAGTATGTCAAATTATCTTTTGGGGCCATCTTGGGTTTTAGGAACTTAAGTGGTGATTCGTGTGGGGTGGGGAGGGAGGGAGGGGGTGATTAGTGTGGGGTGGTGATTAGTGTGGGGTGGGGAGGGAGGGAGGGGGTGAAACTGGTTGGAGAAATGCGGGTGAGAGGTGTGAGGCGAGGGACAAGGCAGGTATGACTATCGCTTGGTCACCCGTAATAGTTCAAGGAATCATCATTATTATTACTATTATATTTCTTTTCAGCTATTATTCTAACTATTTTTATCTTAACTTTTCAACTATTTTTAACTATTATTTTTTATAGTTCAAGGAATCCTGACTATTATTTTATCTCTAACCTTGAAAAGAATATAACATTCCAGAACATTACTATGCACAATAACATACCAGTGGTGTATCTCGATGTTGATATCATTTAATCAATGTATCTGTTTCTTTTCATCTACTGGTTTGTTTTTGTCTTTTTGTGTGTGTTTTTGTCTTTTTGTGTGTTTTTGTCTTTTGTGTGTGTTTTTGTCTTTTTGTGTGTGTTTTTGTCTTTTGTGTGTTTTTGTCTTTTGTGTGTGTTTTTGTCTTTTTGTGTGTGTTTTTGTCTTTTGTGTGTGTTTTTGTCTTTTTGTGTGTGTTTTTGTCTTTTTGTGTGTTTTTGTCTTTTTGTGTGTGTTTTTGTCTTTTGTGTGTGTTTTTGTCTTTTGTGTGTGTTTTTGTCTTTTGTGTGTGTTTTTGTCTTTTTGTGTGTTTTTGTCTTTTTGTGTGTGTTTTTGTCGTTTTGTGTGTGTTTTTGTCTTTGTGTGTGTTTTTGTCGTTTTGTGTATGTTTTTGTCTTTTGTGTGTGTTTTTGTCTTTTTGTGTGTGTTTTTGTCGTTTTGTGTGTTTTTGTCTTTTGTGTGTGTTTTTGTCTTTTTGTGTGTGTTTTTGTCTTTTGTGTGTGTTTTTGTCTTTTTGTGTGTGTTTTTGTCGTTTTGTGTGTGTTTTTGTCTTTGAGTGTGTTTTTGTTGACTGGCGGTCCGTCCTTTGTCCATTCTGTTTTTGTGTCCAGTGACTGTGTCTGCATTTCGGTTACCTTGTTTGACTTGTCGTGTGTTCTGATGGTTTTTTTCCTTTTCTCTTTGTAGTAGGTATATATGCTGATTACATACTGGTTTCCAAAGCTTTCCCATGTTTCCTTATGTTGAGTGATAATGACAAAATAGAAATAACAAATAGAAATAACAAAATAGAAATAACAAAAACTATGATAAAACAGGATGATAATGTATATATAATAATAACAATAATAATAATAATAATAATAATAATAATAATAGCGGCATGATGGTGTAGTGGTGTGCACGCTCTGCTCACATCTGAGAGATCCTTCACATCCCACAGGACGCGGGTTCGATTCCATGGCTGGACGGACACAATTTAGGCTTATGTCCTTTCACACTATAAAATCCTGTTCACCAAGTAGAGAATAGGTACGAGATGGAAGACCAGGAGTTATGACAATGTAGCTACGAAAACTTACGAGTAACTAAATAGCCATCCTTGTCATCTTGCTTGTCCCATTGTCCTTGTCCTTGTCATCTTGTCCCATTATGTGATTGACTTCATTTGAAATTTTCCGCACTGTTAAACCCAAAAATAAAACTGCCCAAACTAGGACCAGTACAGATGCCAAAGATTGCTTTAATAATACATACATTCCTTCATCTATCAACTGGGAATTCTTTTTTTTTTTACAGCGAGTTCAAAGGAGTGCAAAGGATATAATAAATAGCACTGACATTATATCTTTGAATAAGCACACAAAAAATAGCAAACACTACAAAGTAAAAGTAAAGCGCTGCGTACTGCCTCTGCACTCCACTCCGTCCCTTTCTCTATTGTCCTGCTGTGGGTGGAGTTCCTGGAGCCGAGATACATGGCGGACTGACGGGCGTGTTAACACAGTTTAGGTTTTTATTGACCAGTGCGCAGAGAAGGATAAACATGTGCGTGGACTGTGTACATGTGCGTGGGCTGTGTACATGTGCGTGGGCTGTGTACATGTGCGTGGGCTATGTACATGTGCGTGGGCTGTGTACATGTGCGTGGGCTGTGTACATGTGCGTGGGCTATGTACATGTGCGTGGGCTGTGTACATGTGCGTGGGATGTGTACATGTGCGTGGGATGTGTACATGTGCGTGGGCTATGTACATGTGCGTGGGCTGTGTACATGTGCGTGGGCTGTGTACATGTGCGTGGGCTATGTACATGTGCGTGGGCTGTGTACATGTGCGTGGGCTGTGTACATGTGCGTGGGCTGTGTACATGTGCGTGGGCTATGTACATGTGCGTGGGCTGTGTACATGTGCGTGGGATGTGTACATGTGCGTGGGATGTGTACATGTGCGTGGGCTATGTACATGTGCGTGGGCTGTGTACATGTGCGTGGGCTGTGTACATGTGTGTGGGCTGTGTACATGTGCGTGGGCTGTGTACATGTGCGTGGGATGTGTACATGTGCGTGGGCTGTGTACATGTGCGTGGGCTGTGTACATGTGCGTGGGCTGTGTACATGTGCGTGGGCTGTGTACATGTGCGTGGGATGTGTACATGTGCGTGGGCTGTGTACATGTGCGTGGGCTGTGTACATGTGCGTGGGATGTGTACATGTGCGTGGGCTGTGTACATGTGCGTGGGATGTGTACATGTGCGTGGGATGTGTACATGTGCGTGGGCTGTGTACATGTGCGTGGGCTGTGTACATGTGCGTGGGCTGTGTACATGTGCGTGGGATGTGTACATGTGCGTGGGATGTGTACATGTGCGTGGGATGTGTACATGTGCGTGGGATGTGTACATGTGCGTGGGATGTGTACATGTGCGTGGGATGTGTACATGTGCGTGAGCTGTGTACATGTGCGTGGGATGTGTACATGTGCGTGGGATGTGTACATGTGCGTGGGCTGTGTACATGTGTGTGGGATGTGTACATGTGCGTGGGCTGTGTACATGTGCGTGGGATGTGTACATGTGCGTGGGATGTGTACATGTGCGTGGGATGTGTACATGTGCGTGGGCTGTGTACATGTGCGTGGGATGTGTACATGTGCGTGGGCTGTGTACATGTGCGTGGGATGTGTACATGTGCGTGGGCTGTGTACATGTGCGTGGGCTGTGTACATGTACGTGGGATGTGTACATGTGCGTGGGATGTGTACATGTGCGTGGGCTGTGTACATGTGTGTGGGCTGTGTACATGTGCGTGGGATGTGTACATGTGCGTGGGATGTGTACATGTGCGTGGGATGTGTACATGTGCGTGGGATGTGTACATGTGCGTGGGCTGTGTACATGTGCGTGGGCTGTGTACATGTGCGTGGGCTGTGTACATGTGCGTGGGCTGTGTACATGTGTGTGGGCTGTGTACATGTGTGTGGGCTGTGTACATGTGCGTGGGATGTGTACATGTGCGTGGGATGTGTACATGTGCGTGGGCTGTGTACGTACATGTGCGTGGGATGTGTACATGTGCGTGGGATGTGTACATGTGCGTGGGATGCGTACATGTGTGTGGGCTGTGTACATGTGCGTGGGCTGTGTACATGTGCGTGGGCTGTGTACATGTGTGTGGGATGTGTACATGTGCGTGGGATGTGTACATGTGCGTGGGATGTGTACATGTGCGTGGGCTGTGTACATGTGCGTGGGATGTGTACATGTGCGTGGGATGTGTACATGTGCGTGGGATGTGTACATGTGCGTGGGATGTGTACATGTGCGTGGGATGTGTACATGTGCGTTGGATGTGTACATGTGCGTGGGCTGTGTACATGTGCGTGGGATGTGTACATGTGCGTGGGATGTGTACATGTGCGTGGGATGTGTACATGTGCGTGGGCTGTGTACATGTGCGTGGGATGTGTACATGTGCGTGGGATGTGTACATGTGCGTGGGATGTGTACATGTGCGTGGGCTGTGTACATGTGTGTGGTATGTGTACATGTGCGTGGGATGTGTACATGTGCGTGGGATGTGTACATGTGCGTGGGCTGTGTACATGTGCGTGGGATGTGTACATGTGCGTGGGATGTGTACATGTGCATGAGCTGTGTACATGTGCGTGGATGTGTACATGTGCGTGGGCTGTGTACATGTGTGTGGGCTGTGTACATGTGCGTGAGCTGTGTACATGTGCGTGGGATGTGTACATGTGCGTGGGCTGTGTACATGTGCGTGGGCTGTGTACATGTGTGTGGGCTGTGTACATGTGCGTGGGATGTGTACATGTGCGTGGACTGTGTACATGTGCGTGAGCTGTGTACATGTGCGTGGGATGTGTACATGTGCGTGGGCTGTGTACATATGCGTGGGCTGTGTACATGTGCGTGGGATGTGTACATGTGCGTGGGATGTGTACATGTGCGTGGGATGTGTACATGTGCGTGGGCTGTGTACATGTGCGTGGGATGTGTACATGTGCGTGGGCTGTGTACATGTGCGTGGGATGTGTACATGTGCGTGGGCTGTGTACATGTGCGTGGGCTGTGTACATGTGCGTGGGATGTGTACATGTGCGTGGGCTGTGTACATGTGCATGAGCTGTGTACATGTGCGTGGGATGTGTACATGTGCGTGGGCTGTGTACATGTGCGTGGGCTGTGTACATGTGCGTGGGCTGTGTACATGTGCGTGGGATGTGTACATGTGCGTGGGCTGTGTACATGTGCGTGGGTTGTGTACATGTGCGTGGGCTGTGTACATGTGCGTGGGCTGTGTACATGTGCGTGGGCTGTGTACATGTGCGTGGGCTGTGTACATGTGCGTGGGCTGTGTACATGTGCGTGGGCTGTGTACATGTGCGTGGGCTGTGTACGTGTGCGTGGGCTGTGTACATGTGCGTGGGCTGTGTACATGTGCGTGGGCTGTGTACATGTGCTAACGGCTTGACATCGAGTCGGTGGCGTGATAGTCATTAAAGCACGATAGCACAGGTAGGGATGAAGTACCCACTATTTATTTTCTCCTCTACAGAAAGAAAAACCACATGGATCAGGAATACAAACAAAACGAGGTTAATATATATGGCGACTCGTTCCGACTGAGATCTGTGGCAAAGGGGAAAAACGTATTAAATTACGGCACTTTGGTAACAAATGACATTCGGTGTTGGGCTCTATGGCCGACCATTACTCTTGAGAAACTGAAAAATACGCGCGAAGGAGGGAGGCGAGGCATCAGCTGGCAGTGTTATTGCAGGGAAGTAAGAAATATCTTTCGTTCCACAGTTATTTGATTGTCGCGCAATGTCATTTTGGTTATGAAAGATACCTACATAACTTTCTGTTTGCAATAATCATATATTGTTATTTTAGTATTTTTCTATTTTTCATACTCTTTACAAATATATTCAGTTACTTCTACTTGATAACTGAATGTGATTTCCGAGTTTTCATAATATCTCATGAGAAAGAACACTCTTGAAGTTCTCATTACTAGATGAATTGACTCTTAAACACTAAATGGATTAAATAAATATATTTATAGAATATTTCAAGACTATTGCAACGGGTCAGTGATGATAACGCGAGTAGTGTCTATAACAAAAAGTTCAAAGGTAATTGAGGAGAAAACGAAAAACGACACAAAGCTGACAGACGAAAGCGTGACAACCAGTGAAAAACAACAGGGAATGCGAGTCAGCCGATAAAATAGTGTGAAAACTTTACCCATCAACAGACTAATCTGGTCCATCCGTGGCAAGGCTAACGAGGGACGAAAACTTACTACACATTGATTGTTTAAACTGTAGCACCAACAAAAAAATTGTCAAGAGAAAATACATCGTAAGTGACTGATTACGTATTTTTATGATCGTGCACACTTTATTCCGCAGGACGACACTGGATGCTCCTGAAAAGTTAAATTTTTTCATAATAGTAATTCAACAATTCAACATATCGAGCAGTACATTTTAATGCTGCTCATGATATACAGAACTGAATTTTGAAATATCATACGTATTATAATTAACGTATTTTTTTCTACAAAGTAATTTTTTGTTTGTTTTTGTTTACAGACATTGAATAATGATAAATTTAGTGCCCCTGTCTGCCATACAATAAGCATTTTCGAATAACATTACCTAAGAATACCTAACATAGATGGAGACCAGATTCACAATATTTTTCCTGCTAAAAGTACTTAGTTTCCTCATTTTTCCGCTTCGTCGAGGCTAGAACACGACGCTGAGTATCCAAGGGGTCAATAACCACTGGCGAGAAACAAGCGTTCGTCACGCCAGCACAGCCATATTTAGCAGGAAATCTCCAACGTTGCATTGGCTTAAAGAAACAGCGTGCACAGGAACATTGGGATCCTTCCTGGGCTCGCCGGACGCGTGTGGCCGAGAGGTAACTATTCTTGATCTGGCAGACCGCCATAAGCAATCAGCCAGGCACCCGGATCACACTTTTGTTCCACATTTGTTCCATATTTCCCTGTTCCTCTTCACGCTTGTATGTTCCACTTTAATGGTGAATAATTTTGTTTCGCTGTGACAACCATTTTCTCATGTAGCAGAACAATTATATTTCACTGAATACATTTGAGACACGAGAAATATTCACAGGAACAAATGGAAAGTGTTCGTGAGGAAATAAACGCTCAACATATTACACTTGTCTTAGACTCATTCGTTCCAGGAGCATTACTGCATCTTGAAGCAGGAAACTTTATGTGCAAACTTATATTCGAAGAGCTACGCATTTTTTTTTTTCTCTCTCTCTCTCTCTCTCTCTCTCTCTCTCTCTCTCTCTCTCTCTTCGTATCGACATCCCTCTTTTGGTTTCTCTACTCAGCTCCTTTCACCATCTCTACCATATCTTCCCCATAAAACAAAAGTATTAAAGATCTTTCACATCAATCTAACTTTCCCTCAAAGACAAATATAAAGTCCCAACCCTATCCTCACAAAATCCCCCTATCAACACTTTTTGCAAACCATCTTTCCATTAATTAATACTCAGACACGAGGGAAGGAAATGCAGACTAGAAGGAAGGTTATGAGTCTTCTCAATTCAATTTTCTTATCTTTCTTAATTTTTCAATTCTTGGCGACTATCAACGGACGACATCTATCAAAGCGTGATGTTTTTTTGAAAGAAAGACGAGATTTTACCTTTTTTACAGGTCATATTACCCCAACTCCGCTCTTGTCGTGTGTGTGTGTGTGTGTGTGTGTGTGTGTGTGTGTGTGTGTGTGTGTGTGTGTGTGTGTGTGTGTGTTGATATATAACTGCTCGCATTATATATTTCTCTCCGTTTTCTATAAGAGGATGGCACATGGTAGGCAGTGGGACGGGCACGAGGTCCTCCCATCATAAACCCTAACAGTGGGATTATTTTTCTAATAAGCCCCATAACTCGTCTTAACTTTGTTCGGGAGGATCGGAACCTCATTATTACCTGCCCCAAACACACTTTTTCTCCGCCTAACTTGTGTAATTAAGACGTTCGCCAGGAGGATGTCGAGGTCCCATTGCCAAACACCATGCGTCGGGACCACCAAACACCACGCGTCGGGACCACCAAACACCACGCGTCGGGACCACCAAGAAGCAAGAAAAAAATAGAAAAAAATATTGAAATCGGTTTCCAGCATCATTTTGGCTTCTTTTGTATCCTCTTTATTCCTTTTATTATTTTCCTACATCACAAAGGACTGGCAAGGGCAAAAAAACAACAGCAAAAAGCCCGCTAAGTTGCCAGTCCCTATATAGATGACAGATAATAAAGAAAGTTAGGAGGGCCAATTTAGTTTTTTATTGATTACCAACTGCATTATTGCGTTTACGATGAGCACATTTTTATGATAGCTTAATATGCACTCATTCCACGGAGCATGCAAGGGTCACACATATATCACATGCATCAATATCTCTTCACTTCAGTGTGAGATTTACAACAAAACATGTGTTCCAATTTCATTCCTTTATTTTTGTATATAACCGTACAAAGGGGCGGTCTCGAGTTGCTCTGTGTCTTTTTTAAGGGAGATGCCCTCAATAGTTGACAACGCGATCTATATACCAGAGATATTGCCACTCCTGTCCATTCGACGCTTTTTATCTCTCTCCATCCTAGATCTAGTCTTTCTGAGCTTTTCATATTTTTATTTCCCTCTCTCTCCTCTCTCTCTCTCTCTCTCTCTCTCTCTCTCTCTCTCTCTCTCTCTCTCTACTTGGACTGCCGGGACTGTGTGGTGAGACAAGTGGACGGAGGATTGAGGCAGTGAAAGAGTTTTCGGAAAGAATGTGGTGAATGAGAAACAGACAATAGGACTGGATGCTTGTATGTAGTTTTTTTCCATTTTTTTTTCTACAGGAGCAGCCGGTTCAAAAGCCTGGCCTATGAAGAATAAATAGGCCACCTGTAATACCAAGATTGTGAATGTCTCCAGCGTTGTCGTGAGGATGCAGAGTCGCCTTTATGTACATAGGCAACTTTCCCTTTTTCTTCCTTTTGTGTGACCGCTTCCTCCATCAGTGTTCCAACGCGGCCTATTCACATACTGAAACCTGAGCATTTGTACGGAATTTTTCTCTCAGTCAGAGGATCACTTCAGATGTAGGTATTCATCCACGCCGTTTCAACATCCATCATAATAATATTGATGCGCAAATGATATGTACGATGATATATTCACAAGATATGTATATGAATGTCTAACCGACTCTATTTCACCTCGATTCTGGCCTATTTGCTCTCCTGACAGCGGCCATTCCCCTCCTATGTTGCCGGCTGAATTCTTTACTTGGTTCTTGTTACGTCTCTTGTGAGTCTGAATTTTGACTTCCACGTTTGTCTGTTCCGCCCGTTGGCACATCCAGCCTCACAGCACACCTTTGTATTCTGCACATTATTGTTATCTATCTTGTTTCATGTGGACCGAGGCAGCCCTCCTACCCTGTGATCCTCCAGCTCTAGGCTCCTTCATGCGCGTCCTCTGTTTACTCAAATGAAGTCCGATTTCGATACCTAAGATAACTATGACTTTAACCGCCAATGAGTGGTTTTTTTTATGTAAGAAAAGCCAATTACATGGTTGAAAGATGACGTTCGCAGCACATGGATATGGATGGCGCCCTCATCTCCATGCAGTCATTTCCTTCATTAATATTTAACTCGTCCACATCATTTCACGTGCTTCGTTGTTATTTTTATCGTACAATTGAGGAAGAGCGTAATGGCGTGGCAACACAATAACACCCACACCCCAAGTCCTCCCAGGTACAGCCGAGGCGGCGAGAGCTTTCCCCGCGCAGGTGTCGGCGAGCACACCCTCCCTGATATCGGACCACTGAGAAATACCTGTGATTTATCGGACTTCTCGTAAATCCATGGGATTTGTTTCCTCTCCGACCCTCGTAACTTTGCCACTAATGTCAGAGAGAAAACTTGGTGATGGCACCGGCACGGGAAAAGGCTACAGGCTCGGAATGAAACTCCGGCTTCTTTCCCGGCACCAACTCGACCTTGGGCTTGCATGGAAATGTGCACCGAAGACACGAGGTAAAGATGCTTTCATTCACAAATAAACGATGTCAACATTAGTAAGAAGAAAACACAGTTGAGTATTTGTCTTCAGATAAAAGTTGAACAGGTCAAAGATTAGGTTTGTCGCGAACATTAACAGTACAATGGAAATATTAAATACTATAAAAAGTAATATTATATAATATATATATATATATATATATATATATATATATATATATATATATATATAATATATATATATATATATATATATTATACATAAGTCCTTGCGCCAAACGTGCAGGGTGGCGCAAGCCCCATAGCAGTACATTCATACAAATACTCATAACAACCTGCAGTTTATACATCCTAAATATACAAAATTGCTGAAAGAGTGCTCGAGTAAATTCTGATAAAAACTGACACAAGTATTTTCAGATTTGAAAACCCCTGGCCGTGAGCATCAACACTTTTGTGAACGAGTATGAATCATATGTTGAAGCAGGCGTTACTGCGGGAGCGCCTCGCGTTAGGGAACTATAGTGATGTTTGTAAAAAGTGGTGTTCCCTTTGCAGGAACAACTGGTGTGCGAGTAAGAACAAGTATTTTGGCAAAGGCAAGTGTTGTCACTGCTCCGTGTGCCAATAAAGTTACGGTGCATTTAGAAACAAGTGTTGTGTGTAGGAGCGAGTTTTGTGTCAACAAGTGGTGTGTGAGCGATAAGAGTGAGCGTTGTCTGCAATGTAACAGTACAAATATTCATAATTTCCATATTACGGTTCAATCGTATTTTTCTTTTACCTTGTCATCGTTAAGGTGTTTGAAGAGTAGCAGCACTTACAAGCAGTGTTGCGATACAAAGGCTGAATGAGGTCTCGCAGGTCGAGATCCACCACGTTCACTTTCCGGGTGTAGTTACTCGCATACCACCGAATTCCACACACTGTACTTCCTGACATTACGCGCGGCGACCACCTCAGGAAGCGGGGTGGCTTGGCTGGCCGTGCCTTGTTCCTGTCGACCTCAGCCAGTTACTAAATGGCCTCGGATGCCGACACGACCCGACATTTGTCACTCCTTGTCCACACCCTCCCTGGCGCGGCCACTCATTCGGCACTAACTATCACACAACACACAACGACGCCCAGACTTAATACATAACAACAAAAAGAAAGAAGAAGGAAATATATATGCTTTTCCTTGGAACCGGCCAAAGATCGGGCAAGAAAGATGGTCGGTGAAAAGCCGCATTTATTAAATTACATCCTTTTCTTGTCTTTCATTAATGTATGCAAGTTACTTCATATATTGTTTTCAGCACAATCTATATGAGACATTTATCGTTCTTCCACAGAAAAGGAATCTCACCACCAAACCATTGACGTGACTAATGAGCATCAATATCACAAGTCATGAATCAATTACTACGCATGCAAGGATTCTATCACCAAGCTACTGTTTCATGTGATACGCCATGTTTTTTTTATTGATGATATAATACCATACTAAGATGAGGCAGAGGAGAAGGAAGAGGAGGAGGAGAAGGAGGAGGAGGAGGAGAAGGAGGGGGAGAGGAAGAGGAGGAAGAGGAGGAAGAGGAGGAGGAGGAGGAGGAGGAGGAGGAGGAGGAGGACGATAAAGTGGAGGAGGAGGAGAATATAAGGAGGAGGAGGGGAGGAGGAGGAGGAGGAGGAGGAGGAGGAGAAAGAAGAGGAGGATATAAGTCTTGGGGATCACAGGGTTCACAAGGGCCGCGGAAAAGATAAAAAAAGAGTCGAGAAGGGAGGAAGGCTGGCTAACCGGATACCTCACAACAAAAATAGTGTTCGTTAGGGCAGTTAATGACCTAGACAAACTTCAGTAAAGTGGATTAACTCCGGCCGTATTAACGAGACCGCCGGTTAGTGTTGCCTCTCCATCTCACGTAAAGCTAAAAAAAATGTTCAGTTTTACGTAGGGAATATAGAGCAAGGGAAGATAAATGTGGGGTAAAGAGATAGACAAAAATTGATGTTGAAAAAATTCTTACGTAGGAAATAAATAGTCTGGTAAGGAAATCTAAAAAAAAATTGATGTTGAAAAAAAAGCAAAAATTGATACTGAAAAAAAAATTGATGCTGAAAAATAAGTCTTACGTAGGAAATAAATAGTCTGGTAAGGAAATAAAAAAAATTGATGTTGAAAAAATAGCAAAAATTGATACTGAAAAATAAGTCTTACGTAGGGAAGAAATACTAGTCGGGTAAAGAGATATAAAGCATTGATACTGAAAAAAAAATTGATGCTGAAAAATAAGTCTTACGTAGGAAATAAAAAGTTGGGAAAAGAGAGAATAAAAATTGATGGTGAAAAAAAAATGTATGTAAAAAAAATCTGACGTAAGGAATAAATAGTCGGTTAAGGAGATCGATAAAATTGATGCGGAAAAAAACCAAAAATTGATGCGGAAAAAATTCTTACGTAGGGAATAAATAGTCGGTTAAGGAGATAGAAAAAAAATCGATGCTGAAATAAACCCAAATTGATGCTAAAAATGAGTCTTACGTCGGTAATAAATAGTCGGGTAAGGAAATAGAAGAAACAAAATTATGCTGATAAAAAAAACGGAGTATCGAGAGAGTGAGTGATGTGCGAAAATTATCCCTAGTCTTTTCTTCTCGATTTTCACAAATGTATTCCGCAAGCCTTGATAGAACGTAAAACGCGTATTGGTAAATAAAAAGTACTAGAATGAATTATTAATATGCAAATGATCTCCTGCCAAGCAAATTAAAGCTAGCGATTCCATCAATATATATCAAACTCTACATATGTCTGTCTGTCTGTCTGAGACGTCTGTCTGTCTGTCTGTCTGAGACGTCTGTCTGTCTGTCTGTCTGAGACGTCTGTTGTCTGTCTGTCTGTCTGTCTGTCTAAGACGTCTGTCTGTCTGTCTCTATGTCTGTCTGCCTGTCTTGTCATTTTGTCTGTTTTCCTGTCTGTCAGTTTGTCTGTCTGTCTGTATGTCTGTCGATCTGTCTGTCAGTTTGTGTGCTTGTCTGTCTGTTTGTCTGTCTGTCTGTCTGTCTGTTTGTCAGTTTATCTGTCTATCTGTTTGTCAGTTTGTGTGCCTGTCTGTTTTGTCTGTCTGTCTGTCTCTCTGTTTGTCTGTCTGTCTGCCCGTCTGTCTGTCTGTCTGTCTGTCTGTCTGTCTGTCTGTCTGCATGTGTGTCTATCAGTCAGTTTGTTTGTCTGTCTGTCTGTATCTACACTCAAAGGCGTAATTTCCCCAGAGATACAAGTCAATAATCAGCGGCAGTCGACATCCTTCAGTTCCACGTAAGGAGAGGCATCGAGGCGGACAGAGAGGCACTCCGAGAGAAGAACAAGTGAATTAATTTGAGAAGATAAAGATGAGAGAGAGAGAGAGAGAGAGAGAGAGAGAGAGAGAGAGAGAGAGAGAGAGAGAGAGAGAGGGAGAGAGAGAGAGAGAGAGAGAGAGAGAGGAGAGAGAGAGAGAGGAGAGAGAGAAGAGAGAGAAAGAGAGAGAGAGAGAGAGAGAAGAGAGAGAGAGAGAGAGAGAGAGAGAGAGAGAGAGAGAGAGACGTCTGTTGGAGATTAAGGGGTTCCTATGTAACCGCAGAAAATCAATCAGTTTGATGTAAACGTCGTCATGTTTCTTAAATTTCAGCTGAAAAAAAGAGTTTATTAACCTATAAATATTGAGTAATAAAATAATTTGTCAAGTATCAACATATGCCTGAGGAATGCACACCCACCTTTCATGTCGACGGCGAAGTAACCAAGTCCATCGCCGCCCGTGATGGTGTAGAGCAGCTGGTCGTTATCTGGGTCTCGTGCCTCCAGGGTAATGACCTGGGCACCTGGAGGCAGGTTTTCCTTCACCGAGCCCCGCTGCACCCGCTGTGGGAACCTGGGAGGACCCAAGTTTTCATCCACATCATGAATACGCACGAAAAGACTGGCTTGAGCATTCAGAGAAGGTATACCACCGTCCTGGGCACGAACCGTCACATTATACGACTGTCTGGTCTCAAAATCAAGGGATCGCGCAAGTCTCACAACACCGGTTCTTTGGTCAATACGGAATATATCTTCGTTATCACTCGTGAGGCTGTAAGTCAACTGTCCTCCCTGGCCCATGTCAGGGTCAGTGGCTTGGAGCGTCGCCACTACGGCCCCGAGTGGCAGATCTTCTGGAATATCAACCTTCAGATTGCGAGCAGCACCAAACTGTGGAGGACAGTCGTTGATGTCGAGGACCGTCACCAACACTCTGGCAAGGGCTGACTGGGGGTTCTCCGGAGCACTGTCCCACGCCCTCACTCGCAGGTCATACTCACTGCGCCTCTCACGATCCAGCCCGCCAACCATATACAAGATCCCAGTTACTTTGTCAACCATGAATTCATCCACATCAGATACTAGTTCATAGGTCAGCTGAGCGTTCAACCCTTCATCAGCATCTTGGGCACTCAGTTGCGCCACGCTGGTTCCGTTCCGAGTGTTTTCAGGCAGATGGAGGCTGTAGCTCACACGATTAAATTCAGGAGCATTATCATTCACGTCAATAATTTTAATAGTAATATTTCTTGAAACACTTCTATGAGGGACTCCAAGGTCATACACAGTTATATTAAGATAATACTCCGGCGTCCTCTCACGGTCAAGTTCCGCCACGACCTGTAAGATGCCTGTTTCAAAGCCTATTTTAAACACAGAGTCTACATCCCCATGAGAAACAGCGTACACCACACGCCCGTTGTGTCCTCGGTCATGATCTTGTGCTGCCACAGTAAGTATTTCGGTGCCGATGCTGACGTCCTCGCGAACCTTCACAATGTCTGGGAATTCTTCAGGCAGCTCTGGTGGGTGAGAATTGTAACCGTAGCGCAAGGGTAGTAGGGCGTAATGTTCCTCGGCCGCATTGTTCTCCGCCGCTGCCGCCTCAACTTCGGCTGCTTTGGACCCGATTTCAGTCTCGTGGCACTCAATATGTGAATGTCGTTTTACAGCAACGTGATCGTCACTACGTTTGGTTATGACACTCACCGTCACGCTGGTCGGGTCTGACACGTGAGTGCCATCCGTGGCAGTAATATTGAGAATGTAGGTTTTTCTGGCCTCGTTAGGTAACATGTTTTTCCTGAGGTCACAGGTAAGAGCCAGTATGCCCGATGGTCCCTCAACAGACCAGCATTCTTCGTCCATGTCATTTTGTAGTGTATAAATAATACTGCTTCCATTGTCCAGGTCTACGGCTGCGAGGGTGAGAACACTGGAGCCAACGGGTGCGTCCTGCGACACCCAACCTTTGCAGTCAATACCCACGAACTGCGGCCGATTATCATTCACATCACGAATTTTCACTTTAACCGTTGTTTCCGTTTCCCTCTTGAAGGGTGTGCCCCAATCCGATGCACGAACCTTGATGGTGTAGACTCGACGCTGGGCCTCGAAATCTAGCACGGAGGATGTTCGGACTGTCCCGTCGAAGGGATCAATGACAAAGGGCACTTGATCTAGATTGGCAATACTGTAAGAAAGGAAGCGATTTTCCCCTGAGTCTGCATCAGTGGCAACCATGCGTGTGACGTAGGATCCCACGGGCTCATTCTCGTCAATCGTCACCTCTGTGTTGGGAGTGTTGAACTGAGGCGCGTTGTCGTTGGCATCGATAATTCGAATGATGACTTTGGCTGACGACTGCTTCCTGCGGGCGTTGCTGGCCTGGTCTACAGCTGCGACGGTCAAGCTGTAGTAGTCGGTCTGCTCATGGTCCAGCCACTCGGCCGTAGATATCAAGCCCGTAAGAGGATTTATAAGAAATTTTTCGTCATCATTTCCTGCCACAATCCTAAAAAGTACTCTCCCATTAAGGCCCTGGTCTGTGTCAAAAGCTGCCACTCTAACGACAGGAGTGGTAGGGGGCGCCTCCTCACTCACTGCCTCCTCGTACTGTTCTCGTGCAAATACTGGGGCGTGGTCGTTGACATCGGCGATGGAGACGTGCACGTTCACACGAGTCTTGCGCGAGGGACTTCCACAATCGACGGCTTGAAGAGAGAGGTTGTACCCTTCCGGAGCCAACTCACGGTCCAGTAGCTTGAGTACAGCAAGGTTATACTCCTTTGATTGAGATCCTCGAGTGATACTAAAGAGTCGATCTGGATCACCAGCTACAATGGCCACTTCGTCCACTCGACCACTTTCCCCCTGGTCCTCGTCATCCACTAGTATAATGGCGTAGATATGGGTGTGGGCGTGCTCCACCACGTGCGGCAAATGCTGCACGGATATTCTTGGCGCATGAATGTTCACTTGATAGACTTGCACCTCAACAGTGGCTCGTGCGGCAACAGAGGCCCGCGAATTTGGAGGCTGCGGTCCACGATCTTTGGCAAGAACCGTTATTGTATGCACACGTCCGTAGCTATAAGAGAGCGTGCGTGTTATACTTAATACGCCTTTAACTGGATGAATTGCGAACAAATTTGTCTTGTGGTCTTCTAGTAAATAGTAAACTTGGCCATTATTCCCTTCGTCGGCGTCATGCGCTGTGACGGAGAGGAGCGGGGTGTGGATGGAGGCATCTTCGCCCACACTCACCTGGTAGGAGGTTGGGTAGAACAAAGGTACGTTGTCATTGGTGTCCAGGACGTGCACCGTTACGTTGGTTGTGGCTCTAAACGCGGCACCATGGCGGACAGGGTTCCTGGCCCGCGCTTCCACTACCAGGTTATACCATTCTCTCCGTTCTCGGTTTAGCACGTCCCGAAGACCTGTTTTGGTTCTCACCTGCAGCACCGCCAGTCCCCCAATCTCCTCCGTCTCCGCCGTGAAGAAGCCATGAGTGTCTCCGTCAACAATGCTAAAGGTGACGTGAGTGGCAGACGGCAGATTCCTCAAAGACACACACATCAGTTCCTTCCCAGACACGTGCGTCATGGGCAGCGAATTCTCGTAAATCTTAACATTGTACCAATCTCTTAAGAACTTGAATGAATCTAAGCCAGACCCTACAGTTGAGCCCCAGCAGAGCAAAGGCGAGATGGCCAGAACCAAGGAGAGCAGGAGACATGGGAGACACTGTGGACGTCGGTGGAGCAGATGGCGTACATGGGAGTGGTGTGCGGGAGGCTGTGAGGGCAGGGACGCCCTCAAGCCCGCTCCCTGGGGCCTCATGCCGCCCTCACCATGTCATGTGTCCGTCGGCATCACCTGCAACAAGAAGGAAAAAAACGTATATAAATCAATCGGTTCATGATATTTATGCACACATATAAATCAGGAGAGAGAGAGAGAGAGGAGAGAGAGAGAGAGAGAGAGAGAGGAGAGAGAGAGAGAGAGAGAGGGGAGAGAGAGAGAGAGAGAGAGAGAGAGGAGAGAGAGAGAGAGAGAGAGAGAGAGAGAGAGAAGATATAAATATATATATATATATATATATATATATATATATATATATATATATATATATATATTATATATATATATATATATATATATTATATATATATATATTATATCTAATATAATTTATATTTTCTTTTACTAACCAAAACTGTCCTTCGGGGTGTGGCGTGTAGACACACACACACACACACGCACACCCACACGCACACGCACACACACACACACACACACACACACACCACACACCCTTACAGGAGTGAATAATTGCCACCCGCAGCTCCTGCCGGGATTTCGAGATCACGACCCCTGCTTCCTACCCTTAACTATTTTCTACTGGATGTTCAAGGGACTATAAAGTTAAAATGCTATAATTGGTTTCTTCCAGTTTCGAACCCAGGTCATTTTGGAGCTCACGGCCTCCCGGTTGTGAGGTGAGAGTGCTTATCACTACACCTCCAGTTTAAGTTAGGTTTGATTAGAATAAATAAAAGCGTCCCATTAGAAAAACCCTAATGTTACTGAATGAAATTAAGCAAAATACAAATATTACTGCATAGCAAAGCACTCCAATCTGTCGATGTTTTCAGTGCCTCTCAACTAATAAATCGATTTATTCGATTATGTGTGTTCGATTTATAGAATAAGAATATAAAAAGAGAAAGCAGGAGATGGGGAAGTGGGGACGGGGAGAAGAATAGATGGGTGAGGGAAAATAGACTAGTATGAGAAAAAGACTCC
>JACEEZ010006395.1:436027-446027 GCA_016584305.1 Chionoecetes opilio | reverse complement strand
CATGTATCAATATGTCAGGATATGGAATGTGATTTGGTACTTTAGTAGGATAGTATTTTTTTTACTTATTCATCATCTTCCGTGCTTCAGGCGGAATCTACCAACTCCTCTTTGCATGTTAACACAAAATATTATAAATTGATATATTCGTAGCACCTTCACTTAACCGTAGCCGAGACAGAGATAAAGACAGGTGGAATGGGTCTGTAAGGTAGGCAGTGCTGAAGTTGAAGTGTGATCATTACGTAAAATATGGGAAAGTCAAGTCAGAAATGGACGGAGTTTGTAATTTATAGTTTGGAGAAATGGTAGAGCGCGAGAACGTTTTGCATGGAGAATGTTAAGGAGGAAGAGGAGGAGGAAGAGGAGGAGGAGGAGGAGGAGGAGGAGGAGGAGGAGGAGGAGGAGGAGGAGGAGGAGGAGGAGGAGGAAGGAGGAGGAGGAGGAGGAGGAGGAGGAATACGCGAGAAAGTTGAGTGAGGAAGGAGAGAAGGCAGAAAGAGGAAGAGGAAGAAGGAGGAGAGGAAGGAAGAGGGGGGGGAGGTAGTTCCTACATGTAATATGATGAAACTCATATTTCATATTTCATTCATATTTCTTTACCTATTTTGCTTTCTATAGTACGGCGTGCTATGCGATCAGGACCCAACACGTCATGAAGAATATCGTGCAAGCAGCCTCCCGCGTAAAACAGTTTGGCTTGTGATTCAAAACTCAACATCTGCTTGTTTTTTTAATCAATAAAAACTGTTTGAAAAGGAAACACAACTTCAGGCCAGGGAGAAACTTAAGAGGCGGTAATTACATCATCATTGACTCTTTCATTAAAACTAAGAGCCTCTAATAGGACTTGACTTGACTTGACTTGACTTGACTTGGCTCTCTCGTGAAGACATGAAACAAATGCGAGCTTAATTAATCAACTTTCCTTCAATACGTTTACACAAAATACTCAACAGTTGAAAGAAGTTAATTACGTTTCTTGTTTATACTTGACGGAGGATTATCTTTGATCTGCATATCAAGAGAAACACTGTATCACTAAGTAAGGAACAATTTGGAGAGGATATTAGAGGAATTAGTAAGCGCGAGGGGACTCTGTGTGTGTGTGTGTGTGTGTGTGTGTGTGTGTGTGTGTGTGTGTGTGTGTGTGTGTGTGTGTGTGTGTGTGTGTGTGTGTGTGTGTGTGTGTGTGTGTGTGTGTGTGTGTGTGTGTGTGTGTGTGTGTGTGTGTGTGTGTTTTCATATTCTTACATAAAATAACATCATACCCCTTTCCCATCTGAATGTGTCTTGTAACAAGCGCTTTGGGTTACGTGTTGCCCCTACTGGTAGATCCCCGTTGTTGTGGTTCGTCTTCAAAGCCCAGCTACTCCCGGTGCTGCGATTTGTTGAACTCGGAAGTGAAGGTAAAACACTTGACAACTTGTGATTTACTGTTCTACTCCGCTGAACATAAAAAAAAAATATAAAAATCGGCCCCACTGACAAGATACCAATACAGTACACGGTGTCGATTACCCTACATTAGATTACGATATCTGTTTATTATTCATATTTTCATCTACTGCTTGCTGCTGATGCTCTGAAAAATGTTTTAGAGAGATGGGAGATTTATTTTATAAGTAAATCTTCCTTCAGATTGGTAAAATTGCAAAACGTTGCAGAAATGTTCGGTGATTTGCAGCCATCCCTCCAGAAAGTTACATCTGCCACTCACTCAGCCAAGGACATCCTCGCGCTTATCGCTAAATATGTACCGTTTATATCACAAACTTTTTATTTTTAAGTTTTTTCCTAACTTTCTTATCCTATTAAGACGTATCATACACACACACGCACGCACCACACACCACACACACACACACACGCACGCGCGCGCGCACACACCACACACACACACACACACACACACACACACACACACACACACACACACACACACACACACACACACACACACACACACACACACACACACACACACACACACACACACACACACACACACACACACACACCTTAGTTGATAGCATCCTCACCTAGAATCCAGCAGGTCTAGGTTCGAGGCACGCTCAAGCCTTTAAGGTATTTTACTGACAAAATCGAAAAATTACTGTTCCCCTTGAGCAAGGGGATGTGGTGTGTGTGGTCCCAGCCTTACACAAATACCGGTCCTATGCGCTCTATGCTCCCTAACGGAAGGGTGATAACTGTCTCGCTACGACCTAACCCAACTTGAATGTACATTGGTAAATCATTAAGCTGTGTATATGTATCTAACCTCACATCATACAAACTGTAGATCACGACATTCCTTCTTCCAAGTTTAATTAGTAATACTTAGTAATTAGTATTAGTAAACGGGCTTTTTGTTACTTATTTTTGTTGTTGCGTTTCGCCAGTCCTTTGTGATATAAAAACAAAAATCAAACAAAAAATATGATGCTTTGCAATACGCAGTCTCTTGATGGCTCAGAGTCATAGAGACATTCCATACACAGTGTAAATAAATGCAAAAAAGGGATCTTTGCGGCGGTCTTTCCCTCGGGTTTATCACAAAATCCATACTGTTTTTTGGTGTTATTCAAAAATTATAGTTTTTTTCGAGGGAATGGTGGGGGAAAACAAAACCTCACGGGATGGTAGTTATGTGGAAGAGTAGTGGTGGTGGTGGTGGTGGTGGTGGTGGTGGTGGTTAAGGTGGCTGTTTGGATAAGGTGACGGTATTTATGGTCCTGACGGTGATAGTGAGGTCATGTAATTATATAGTAACACCGAGCTACGAGAATATCATGGTGGTAGTAGTAGTAGTAGTAGTAGTAGTAGTAGTAGTAGTAGTGGTAGTAGTAGTAGTAGTAGTAGTGGTAGTAGTAGTAGTAGTAGTAGTAGTAGTAGTAGTAGTAGTAGTAGTAGTAGTAGTAGTAGTAGTAGTAGTAGTAGTAGTAATAATAGTAGTAGTAGTAGTAGTAGTAAATAGTAGTAGTAGTAGTAGTAGTAATATAGTAGCAGTAGTAGTAGTAGTAATAGTAGTAGTAGTAGTAGTAATAGTAGTAGTAGTAGTAGTATAGTAGTAGTAGTAGTAAGTAGTAGTAGTAGTAGTAGTAGTAGTAGTAGTAGTAGTAGTAGTAGTAGTAGTAGTAGTAGTAGTAGTAGTAGTAGTAGTAGTAGTAGTAGTAGTAGTAGTAGTAGACATAACAGCAGCAGCAGATGTAATAGTAAATGCTGTGATCAATGAGTGCAGTTATGCGGGTGGCGGTGATGATGGTGGTAGTGGCAGTGGCGGTGGTGGTGGTGGTGGTGACGGTGGTGGTGTTGGCAGTGGCGGCGGTGGTGGTGGTGGTGGTGACGGTGGTGGTGGTGCAGTAAACATGGGACGGGAGGCAGGTTTCGTGTAGGTGGTGATTAGTGTTGTTGTTGGTGGCGCGGGTGGTTTCGGTAGCACGATGGGTGGTGATAATTGAGGACCTGAGGTAGTAGTGCAAACTTGGCACCGGGGAAGACGTTGGCGTGCCGTGGTGCCGTAAATCACCCCAACCACTGCACCACCACCGCCACATCTCCTTCACTCCACCTGACTTCGGTCTTCCACCCCACGCCACTACACGGAAGCGAGGAAGAGTGGAAGGGAAATGCAGGGAGGAAGTGAACAGGAAAAACGAGGAAAAAGAATGGAAAGGGATTGAAAGGAAGAGCGAAACTGTATTTGCTCTTCGTTGGCAGTATCTGTGTTCTCGGTGTGACAGAAAATAAATGGAAATGTAATAATAAAAACAACTGTTCTCGATGCAGCCATATTACGTTACGTAGATATTCTCCCTTTCATAAGACATGCATAAACAAACTATGATATGTAAGAAAATTGAAGAAAAAAACATACAGGCCGCGTAGATACTATAGATTTCTTAATGAGGGAAGAATATTATAACGAAAAAGATCCTGAAATACTGATGAGATACCATATAAGGAAACATATTTCTTGGAAAGTCATCGTGCTGGGGTGAAAGCACAAAGCGTTGGCCGAGCAATGAATGACCACTGAATCGCGGGAGAGCGGGGAGACTAGCTATAGAACTGACACTACACAACAGGCTTCCAGAATCTCTCTCTCTCTCTCTCTCTCTCTCTCTCTCTCTCTCTCTCTCTCTCTCTCTCTCTCTCTCTCTCTCTCTCTCTCTCTCTCTCTCTCTCTCTCTCATTTTTCATATCTTTACAATATTCATAAAACAGTGCAGGTATAAACAAAAACAAAATGCCAGTACAAAAGAGAGGACAAAAGAAATATGTAAAAATAAAACCAATGTGTATAATTAGTCGAAGGGCAGATCAGCACTATAGAGAGATACAGCTTGCGAAGGAGCGAGTAATAATTCAATATCGCTGAGTGGCACTGAGGAAAGGGAAGAAGCGTCTGAGAAACGCCAGTCAGGTCAGAAGAGTGAGGTGTGGTGGCGTGACCTGCGATATCCTCGGAACATGCGGCGCCACCCGGTCAGTGTGGTGCCGTGATTCAGGCAGTGGGTCAGCGGGTGGCATGGCGGCCTGACATGCGAGAGGCGGTGTAGTCGACAAAGGAAAGTGAATAACTTAAATACATTCATATTTCTAAACAAAAACATGCACCTGAAAAACACTATGCAGTTGCAGATTTATATTTTATTACAGATGTTTTCGTAACACCGGGAAAATTGTATGATAGGTTTTTCCAGATCAAAATTATTCTACATAGATGAAGACAGACAGATTAAAAATACGTTGTGTATAATTACAGACCCACCAAGGAAGCAAGGAAATACACTTGATAATTATAAGGCCTTATATTCG
Organism: Chionoecetes opilio; assembly: GCA_016584305.1. Lineage (NCBI taxonomy): Eukaryota > Metazoa > Arthropoda > Malacostraca > Decapoda > Majidae > Chionoecetes > Chionoecetes opilio. Next base: position 441,203 of record JACEEZ010006395.1, on the reverse strand, counting down.
CATGATAAAACTTCTAAGGAGAAAACAGGACAAGACCTTCCCAAAACAGGCCACAATTCCATAAATTATGGTATGAGGACACTAAAACATTGTATTTATCAGTAGCAAGGATTTTAACATTAGGAACTCGAAGATAAGTAAATTATCTTTGCTGCTTTATATATAAGTAGCACAATAGATAATAATTATTTAGATTATCTTCCTATCATTTCGTAACAGCATAAATTCAATCCGCGTAACACAAGATGACTATATTCACGAAACAATAAATAACATTAATGATATATTCATTACTCACTATAACCCAACGCTGCTGAGCGCCCAGAAAATATGATAAGTACAATTAAATCTTTCCGAGCGGATATATTCCTCCACGGATAACGTGCACTGCTTTCTCCCAGATCTGTTCTCGTGAAATACTATTATTCCACGGGGATTAAATCGAATACAAATTAAGTTAAGGATGGCTGACCATTTTCTCCTCGGAGTGAGTGTGCGGATTCACGAAACGGGTAGCAACAACTATTATTACAGGACCGTGAAACACATAATGTATGAAACTGTGTTGTCATTCACTCACCGTCTTGTCCACGCGAGCCGGGCTCGCGATCGCCAGTTACACCCTCCCGAAGCGAGCTTGAAGTATATTATGATCGCTCTTAAGGTAATGCTGGAACTTTTATATGTGATGGTATGGTAACCGCTGCAAAACTACCTTTACATTCCCTTAACGCAACACTGAAATCCAAACATGGGCGTTAGTAAAAGCGAATACAGCTAAATCAACTTGTCCTGTTTTGGTATTCATGACGCGGGTTATCCTGTCAGCTCAGCAACAGCGTAGTCAATTCTGTGCCAAGCGAGAGCAACAGCAGTATACTGCAACAACATGTCATGGACAGGGAGAGAGAGAGAGAGAGAGAGAGAGAGAGAGAGAGAGAGAGAGAGAAGAGAGAGAGAGAGAGAGAGAGAGAGAGAGAGAGAGAGAGAGAGCAACAGCAGTACTGCAACAACATGTCATGGAGAGAGAGAGAGAGAAAGAGAAAGAGAAAGAGAGAGAGAGAGAGAGAGAGAGAGAGAGAGAGAGAGAGAGAGAGAGAGAGAGAGAGAGAGAGAGAGAGAGAGAGAGAGAGAGAGAGAGAGAGAGAGAGAGAGAGAGATTCGTGTTCCACATGTTTTCTACCTTACTTTATTCAAGTTTCCCTTCGAAACACTCCTCACAGAACCTTTTATTTCAATGATTCATCGTTACATCGTCGTTTTGATTGTTCCTCTTGATTTGATAAAAAAAAATTTACATCGTACAAGAACCCTGACTAGTAATCTGTGTTACTAAAATAGGAGTACAAGGAAACGCTTATCGAGTGACACAGTTTGAAGTGTTATACAGGATATTTCGATCAAAACTGTCATTTAATCCCAGACTCTTATATCTTTCGTTCTTCCAGTATATGAAACAGTATTTTTTTGGCTTATACTCATAGTTGGTAAGTTAAACATTCCCATCTCTATGTAAGTGGTATTATGCAAACATGAAAATTAATAAGTAGATATGACAAAAACAGGAATAAATTAAAACGAAAATGATATGGTGCAAAAGTCATCTCAATTTTTTTTTTCTCTCTCTCTCTCTCTCTCTCTCTCTCTCTCTCTCTCTCTCTCTCTCTCTCTCTCTCTCTCTCTCTCTCTCTCTTTCTCTCATACACCCGGTGTTACATGTACAAAACCATTCGGATTGTCTTTCAGAGCATCATACTTATTACGGGTAGCTTCTGCTATATATATTAGTAACATTAAAGTTGAAAGTATTAGGATCTCTCTCTCTCTCTCTCTCTCTCTCTCTCCTCTCTCTCTCTCCCCTCTCTCCTCTCCTCTCTCTCTCTCTCTCTCTCTCTCTCTCTCTCTCTCTCTCTCTCTCTCTCTCTCTCTCTCTCCCTGCATCTCTCTTCTACGTTGATGAAAAACCAGTCATTTCCTAGAACAAATCTGCAGCGGGTGTCCTTGTGGCATGAGGGTTCTTTCTCTCGGCATTCAAGAGACACTGTGCAGCACAAAAACCCGAGAAGCAGAAAAAAGCGGCCTCTTCCCCACCCTCCGGCAGCGTCTTTTACCCCCGCCCACTGAATCAACAACTTGTTATTTCACTGCAAACAAGCAACCCCGCCGGCTAACTATTCTCCAGTGTTCTGTGGCTCTTGACGTCCAACTCCATGCCTCCTCGTGCACCCATTCTCCAGTTTCTCGAGTTTACTACGAATATCACAATATATGAGGTTTTCCTAGATATGTAGATAGATAGATATCTCGAGAAGAAATCGCGATACAGCAAAATGACAAGCTACGGCGAAGTCATACAAGTGATTACAAAAGAGAATAAGACACCCTTAAGACAAAGAGAAAATATCCTTAAAAAGATAATAAACGCTGAACTAGCTATCACTTTTAACGAGATAGATATATATGTAGATAGGTAGATTGATAGGTAGATATGTATATTCAACCTCGATATTAGTCTTTATATTGGACAACAGTAAAAAAAAAAATCCAGGAGACAGTATACTTAATCAACACATAAATAAACTGTACATAGTCATAGCAGTAATAATAATAATAATAATAATATGATAATAATGCTATAAATATATACAAATCTACCACAAAGATATACATTTTGTTAACTTCCTCGCCCTCTCTTCATTCTAGCTCGGTATAAAGGCATATTTTAGCCTTAGTGAAATATACAACAGGTACACGAACTACTTGCAGGTTATTCACACTTTTTTCCAAGATATACATTCGTTATCGTTGCTCTCGGGACTCCTACAATGTACTTGCACGTGAGCCCTTGTTTCCACTATTTGAGAAGGGTTGAGAGGAGGAGGAGGAGGAGGAGGAGGAGGAGGAGGAGGATGTCGACAATAGAGGTGACAACGACAAAGACGAGGGCAAGGACGAGCAAGTGGAAAAGAAAAGAGAGAGTGAACCGTGTAGAAGGAAGGCGAGGGATGAGGCAGAACAGGAGGATTATGATAATGATGCTCATGAAGAGGAAAGGAGAGGGATGAGCAGGAGAAAAATGAGGGGTATGAGGAGGCAAAGGGGAATAATAACTCAAAAGACGAAAATATAAGAAAGAAAATATCAAGAGAACGCATACGACAACGAAGACGAGATAAACGACATGATGGACGAGAGATCGCGGGAGGATTCCAGCTGCCTAAAAATATGACTGGAGGAATTTCTAGATGCCGTGTAGGCTACAAGCTCTACGGTCTGGGCGAGCGCAACGGCTTCTGCTTATAATTTTCGTATAAGGTACACTCTTAGAAAAAAAGGGTAGGAAAAGGGTAGGAAAAGGGTGTTTGTAGTGATGAAATACTGCTACCCTTTTTCTACCCTTACAAATATACCCTTTCGGATCGACGCAAATATACCCTTTTCCAACCCTCTCGTCTATAAAGGGTAGATAAAGGGTAGATGAAGGGTATAATCGACAGCATCTACCCTCCAGCCTGGACATAGGGTTTAAAAAGGGTAGTGATGGTGCGATGTAACAATTCTACCCTTAATGTACCCCCCATTTCTGAGAGTGTATCGTATAGGTATATATTTCGTATAGGTATTTTTGGTCTAGTACCCCCTAACAGTTGTATTAAAAATATCTTGTTTCCCTTAACTCAAAAACTATGATAATTACGTAAAACAAGTGTAATGTAATAAATACAGTAGATGAAGACCTTCCACTTCAGCCATAGCCAAAGGAAATCGGGTTTTAATTAATTAAGAAAAGAACACTTAAAAGTTGTATTGTAAAATTATGTAACTTTTCTCTAAGTATCTAAAGTTTTATGAGATATCAATCATTACATCAGGTAGAACACCTCAAGCTTTACAATTGTTTCCCTATTGATGTTTCCTTTAGGACTAATAGTTTCGCGTTACAATGACAAATACTAAAACAATAGATTCCACGATTGCTAACAAAAGGCATTCAAAGATCCCACCGATATTGTAGTAGCGACAAGACCCTAAATGCTAACCACCTGGTGAGTAATGACAAGCATTTTCGTAGGAACATGAACATTTACATGAATGAATGAGCCTTGAGTCCCAATGCCTCGTCTCTATCACCTGAGGGCACAACGATCTGCGTCTTTCTGTTGCCCTTTCACGGAAAAATATTTTCAACAAACACGAGCTTGTTAAAAAGAAAAGTCTTCTGCCAAAGGATGTTTTCTACCGCTGGAGATTCTCTATAGCCAGACATGATAAACCTTCGGAAAATATTTTCTTTCTCCTAAGATGTTTTCAATCACGGAAGAATTCGTATCTTGCTGTCCTCAGGGAGCGGAAAAATTTAGTGGCAGACATTTTCATATTGATCAAGATTTAAATTGAAAAATATTTTTGCTCTTTTACGTGACCTAGATGGGTCTACACCGAAATATTATTAGTACAAGTGAAAACACGGTCCCGGTCAAAGCCACTGTTTAGGTATATACAGTGGCTTTGGACCAGGCTGTCTGAGAGCCTCAAGGTGTCGTGTTTGGTGTCGACCACGCTTTCATCTTCATAGCTCTCCTTTCACGTCAAGGCATGGACGATTTAAAACTTGGGAGAACAACAACAACAACATGTAACAAAGGTGGGCAGGTGGATCACAAACTTGCTTAGTGTTCTAATGAGCATCTGGCTTGAGTAATTTCTAGGCGATGTACGATATCTAATTCACAATATGATCGTATTTCCATTAGTCTTACATTCCAATTGTAACAAACTTACACCTTTGAGCCAAACTTAAAGTTTGTGATGCATAAATTCTTGTGACGTTTTGAAACCCTAACTCATTCCCATTACTGCTTCGGGCTTGAACACAAAACATTTCTTTAGTGATACAGGTAAATTTAGATGTGTGAGAGAGAGAGAGAGAGAGAGAGAGAGAGAGAGAGAGAGAGAGAGAGAGAGAGAGAGAGAGAGAGGAGAGAGAGAGAGAGGGGAGAGAGAGAGAGAGAGAGAGAGAGAGAGAGAGAGAGAGAGAGAGAGAGAGAGAGAGAGAGAGAGAGAGAGAGAGAGAGACTAAGCATAAAGACAGACAGGCTGAATAATAATCCTACGAGCACATCTCAAAGACCTGCATTTCGTGTACAGCGTCAGCATGATACACCCCCACACGATT
>JACEEZ010006395.1:421027-423527 GCA_016584305.1 Chionoecetes opilio | reverse complement strand
TCAGAAATTTATATATATTAAAAGCAGAATTATATATATATATATATATATATATATATATATAATATATATATATATATATATTATATATATTATATATTAAAGAAGAGTGAATATATATATATTATAAAGAAGAAAGAATTATATATATTAAAGAAGTAAGAATTATATATATTAAAGCAGAAAGAATTATATATTAAAGAAAGAATTATATATATTAAAGAAGTAAGAATTACATATATTAAAGAAGAAAGAATTATATATATTAAAGAAGAAAGAAATATATATATATTAAAGAAGTAAGAATTATATATATATTAAAGAAGAAAGAATTATATATATTAAAGAAGAAAGAATTATAATATTAAAGAAGAAAGAATTATATATATTAAAAGAAGAAAGAATATATATATTTAAAGAAGAAAGAATTATATATATATTAAAGAAGTAAGAATTATATATATTAAAGAAGAAAGAATTATATATATTAAAGAAGTAAGAATTATATATATTAAAGAAGAAAGAATTATATATATTAAAGAAGTAAGAATTATATATATTAAAGAAGAAAGAATTATATATATTCAAGAAGAAAGAATTATATATTAAAGAAGTAAGAATTATATATATTAAAGAAGAAAGAATTATATATATATATATTAAAGAAGAAGGAATTATATATATTAAAGAAGAAAGAATTATATATATTAAAGAAGTAAGAATTATATATATTAAAGAAGAAAGAATTATATATATATATATTAAAGAAGAAGGAATTATATATATTAAAGAAGAAAGAATTACATATATTAAAGAAGAAAGAATTATATATATTAAAGAAGAAAGAATATTATATGTTAAAGAAGAAAGAATTATATATATTAAAGAAGAAAGAATTATATATATTAAAGAAGTAAGAATTATATATATTAAAGAAGAAAGAATTATATATGTTAAAGAAGAAAGAATTATATATATTAAAGAAGAAGAATTATATATATTAAAGAAGTAAGAATTATATATATTAAAGAAGAAAGAATTATATATATTAAAGAAGTAAGAATTATATATATTAAAGAAGAAAGAATTATATATATTAAAGAAGAAAGAATTATATATATTAAAGAAGAAAGAATTATATATATTAAAGAAGAAAGAATTATATATATTAAAGGAAGAATTATATATATTAAAGAAGAAAGAATTATATATATTAAAGAAGAAAGAATTATATATATTAAAGAAGGAAGAATTATATATATAAAAGAAGAAAGAATTATATATATTAAAGAAGAAAGAATTATATATATATTAAAGAAGAAAGAATTATATATATTAAAGAAGAAAGAATTATATATATTAATGAAGAAAGAATTATATATATTAAAGAAGAAAGAATTATATATATTAAAGAAGAAAGAATTATATATATTAAAGAAAAAATTATATATATTAAAGAAAGAATTATATATATTAAAGAAGAAAGAATTGTATATATTAAAGAAGAAATAATTATATATATTAAAGAAGAAAGAATTATATATATTAAAGAAGAAAGAATTATATATATTAAAGAAGAAAGAATTGTATATATTAAAGAAGAAATAATTATATATATTAAAGAAGAAAGAATTATATATATTAAAGAAGAAATAAAAGAGACGAGCTGTGAGGTTAAGAACGCCACTCAAGAACGTGACACTCTAAGTAACTGTACCACACTGAAAGGTTAAGTATTAATCTTTTAAGGGAAGGAGATTCTTAGTGTGAATTTTTTTGTTAACAATATGAAATTTAGTAGAGCATCTGGATTGTATTAAGTTTAAGTGTAGACAAATCATTATTTCTTTATAATCACATGAATAAAATGATTGGGTGAAGAAACTGCTTTAAGAATTCACAGACTGCAGCATTACATACAAAATGGACCGAGCACGCACACACATACACACACCCTACACACACACACACAACAACAAAAAATTCAGTATACGGAACGAATCACAGGACCACTAACTAACCAAACAAGTTAAAAAGAAAGCAAGAACCACCACCAAAGAAAGTTGAAGATGTTGTATAATTGGAAACGGCTGAAAAGAAAGCAGGAAAAAAGTAGTCAAACAAAAATAATTACGTGGACGAAAAAGGGAATAAAAGGGGGAGAGAGAGAGAGAGAGAGAGAGAGAGAGAGAGAGAGAGAGAGAGAGAGAGAGAGAGAGAGAGAGAGAGAGAGAGAAAAGAGAGAGAGAGAGAGAGACGAGAGGGAGAGAGAGAGAGAGGAGAGAGAGAGAGAGAGAGAGAGAGAGAGATGAGGAGAAGGAGGAGAGAGAGAGAGAGAAGAGAGAGAGAGAGAGAAACAAAAAATTATGATAGTGTGAGTATATGAAAGTGTTTCTTGTGTAATGTAAAATATAATTTGTTTTTAATTAAAGGGGAGACTGAAAGGAGACACGAAAGTAAACGATTAATGAGCAAAGTCTTACCGAGGTCTGTTGAGCTT
>JACEEZ010006395.1:403527-418527 GCA_016584305.1 Chionoecetes opilio | reverse complement strand
TTTCAACCCAAAGTTATTGATTTACCTAGATCAAGGTATGCGTAACGGTAAAACAAATCCATTTATGTTATAATATACTACTTTGACACACACACGCAACATATATACAGTATATATATATATTCACACACACACACACAATGCTGTTTCAACTTTAAACATTATTACTCTCCAGGAATAAAACTACTCAGTATAAATATTACAGAAAGGAAACTTCAGGTATACATGCTACTTTTTCTTCCAAATTTTTCAGATGCACACCTTTGCAAGAAAAACTCTGCTTTCCCATTCGCGTCCCCCTCGCGTCCTCACCTGTAATTTCTCACCCGTCTTCCCCCTCAGCCCCGAGTCACCAGACAAAGGACGCGCATTGTTGCGAGAGCCAACCAAGACAAGAGACCTGGCGCCCATTTTTCTGAGTGGTTGTCACGACGTGTATGCGCATGAACCTACTAAAATGTGTTCGCGCATACATACATACACAAAAAATAACGCCCTAATGATAGTAAGAGATGAACAACAAGAAGACACAAACACACATACTAAAAAAACAACGACCTAGTGATAAAAGATGAATAAGAAGAAGACACTAGTACAAGATGAGGCCAGCTAAATGCTTGAATAATATCAAGGCATTCATCTTCCCAAATGTTGACGTAGGAATCAGTTAGGAACGAATGTGACACGTGCAGGAAACATTCATGGCTAAGTCTGAGATAAAAGTATATAAGAAGACAAAATATCTCAGTTTTACTACCGTTAGGTGTACTATATATTAGTAAACACACACACACACACACACACACACACACACACACACACACACACACACACACACACACACACACACCACACACAACACACACACACACACAACACAGTCACACACACACACACAGTCACACACACACACACATACACACACAGTCACCCACCAATATCCATCACACTATCAATCACCGGCTCCTAAGAAATCTTTTCTTATCAATTATCGCCAAAAGGTCCCCAGGTCACATCGATGAAAAGATTTTTAGAGAGAAAAATAGTGACCCGAAGCGGAAATGAGCAAAAATATATCATAAATGTGATTCGCTCTTAACGTGCTGCATTATTAGTTCTCTCTCTCTCTCTCTCTCTCTCTCTCTCTCTCTCTCTCTCTCTCTCTCTCTCTCTCTCTCTCTCTCTCTCTCTCTCTCTCTCTCTCTCTCTCTCTCTCTCTCTCTCTCTCTCTCTCTTTCTCTCTCTCTCTGTCTGTCACACACACAAGTCTTCAGCTAGCTAATGGATAAATGGAGGCCCCTAAAAAATATATGAAGGACAGCCATTGACAAGACTGACTTCTGGGAAGCAATACGTATTGATGTGAAAGGCTCCACCGAACATATTCATTACTGTATTATAGACAAATTGTATTTCTTCAAAAAGTCTGAAACAGAGTTGAGCTTTTTATCACATAACCTCAGCATTCTTAATTCAACTTTAATGAGCGTAACCTATAAATCCATGGATGTTTCTATTGATTAATCGTTAGGAATATTCACTCCATTGCCTCCTATATTTACGTATCTCCTATATTTATGTATCACCGCTAGGGAATTACTTGAAAGCAAAATTTAATATGTATATGTCTTCAACATTCAACAAGAGAGTAAAATTCAATATGTATATTGTCCACAACACTCAACAAACTGTAGGTCCACGTTCACACTGCCATACTAGACTTGGCATATCACAAACTTAGAAATTCGATGGCGGTAATGACGTTCACTCTTCGGTGCAGAGATAAGAAGAAAAAGATACTCACCAACTTGAAGAGAGCAGGGACTATAATCCATTAATCCAGTCTTCTAAACTCTGTCGCATTGCATCCCTTAATGTTTGTACTACTCTTCTTAACTTGCCAGCTCGCTACACGAGACTCTACTTGCTGTCATCGCTATTCGCCTCACCGGAGTTAAGCAAGAATTAACCTGTATCTCCACTGAGTTAAGTTAGCATTAACATGTACTCGCTCCGTCTTGTGTTGAACCGCCCCCTTAAGACTGGCATTCCCTCAAGACAATAGTTTGTTTAAAGTAACTTCCAGAACTAAACTGGACATCCCTCTACTGGAATTCCCCTGCCGCCTACTTCTCCAGAACCAGAAAGTAAACGGGATGCTTCTCGTAGAATTAGTTTGTAACTCTCAGCAAGTCTACTTTCAATGTTGAAAAACAAGTGAGAATGAAAAAGGACCAGTTTTCCCCCTTAAGGATATTTATTCAGGATATTGCTTTTCATAATTTTTTTTTTTAATTCTGAATCCCTACCGCTATCTATTTAGTAAACAAAAATTACGTCATCAAGTATTTTATCATATATGTCATGCCTCAACACGCTCTTCTTCCTCCCACCCCGAGCCTTTCTCTTCCCTTACTTGCTTCACTGACACATAAACAGGACACCAATACATGTATCATCTATTTAGCGTTTTGAGTTTCAATGAGCGAGAAGACATTGTTAGGATACTATTTTGTCGGAAGAAAATCACGATGTAGTTAATAATTAACAAACAACAATTTTTTTGAGTTAGCAGGAGGGCAATCGCAAGGGTGAAGCATGAGAAATGAGGATGCCCTTCCGATAATCCATGCAAGAGCAGCACAAGCAGGAAGAACCACGTTGCGCTGATTACCACTGCCAGGAATATGTCACGGTGGAAATGCAGGTTAGCGTGTATTGACGTCAGTTGCATGACAGCTCGAAAATAAAATGCCGTTACCAGGTAAAGATTGCCGAAGGGATCAATTAAAAATGGGAATATAAGACGCCATGCCATTATAGGAAGCAGGGACTGACGTGAGAAACTTACGATTCTTCATTAAAAGAATTAGCCGCCATGTTCGTAAGTCTTTCTGGTTCGAGTTCTCACCCTTCTAGTCATGATTACGAGCGAGCGTGAAGCGCTCGCGAGTCCTCACTGGATACGGGATTTTCTCACATATAAGCGGCCGACCCGACCGACCATCACGCTTTTTAGGAGCTTATATCTTTGGAATCTCGCTTCCGATTGACAAGCGGTCTTCGCCATCTGATATTATTCAATCCCTATTTGTGCTTGACATGTTTTGTCTCACGTGAGGGGTCAGCTTGGCGCGTGGCGCGTGCCGCGTGAGGGGTGTCAGACAACGTTATCTTGCTATAGCTGAGAAACGGCTGTACCGACTAAGTTGAAATTTGGTGTGTGGTTTGAGATCACACACCTAGCAATGTCACACAGGTCAAACTCCGGGTGACGCCGCACGTGCGCACGTGCTCGGCTCGCTCGTCCTTCGCCGATTAAGGCGTCTTACTGGTTATTTGACATATGTCAGTTTTTTTCTATGTACCGAAGTTTCCTTTCGATTCCCTCGTGGAGTTTTCATATGGCACTAACAAGCAAATATAAGAACAATCAATTCTTATGTAAAAAAAACAAAAAAAACGCATGGATAGCCAAATAAAATAAATAAATATTCCCGTACTGTTGCTATTTATTTGCATATAAATGTTTTAATCCAATTATCAAACAATACCCAACAATTAGCTTACATGAATTCCCGACTATTAGCCATACTGATCACGCTGCTCATTCACCAAGAACATTATCGTTTGTTGTCACGCCGCAGGACTCACTTCGCAACACAAATAATGGCACAGCGTACACATGAATACCAATGACGGGCGGGCGGGGGGGGGCGGGTCGGGGTTCGTGCACGCCGTATGGTACTTATTATATTACTTACTGTCACCCTGGATCCTTGTTCGGGTCTATACGATAACGATACGAGTCCCCACCAAAAGATATAGAGTTCACTTACTTTTTACTTCAGTGTGTGTGTGACTTTGTGAGTGTGTGTGTGTGTGTGTGTGTGTGTGTGTGTGTGTGTGTGTGTGTGTGTGTGTGTGTGTGTGTGTGTGTGTGTGTGTGTGTGTGTGTGTGTGTGTGTGTGTGTGTGTGTGTGTGTGTGTTTGTGTGTGTGTGTGTGTGTGTGTTATTACCTACGTTCTTGATTACGCGTTGGACTCGTGATCACCATGTGTTACCCTGCCGGACACAGCTATGAGTTAATTTAGAGACCGATCTATGGGTAGAGCAGAGAAAGACAGAAAAAAGAGAGAGAAGAGAGAGGGAGGAGAGAGAGAGAGAGAGGAGAGAGAGAGAGAGAGAGAGAGAGAGAGAAAAAAAAAATAATAAGATACTTTGATCCTATCTAGACACTTTGCAAGTACCAACTACAAGGTTATTGACTATACAAATCGCCACCACGCCAGGACGAACTTGATGGGCTCAAACCGCTGACCGAATGCGCAGGGACACGCGAGCCCGCAGCTCTACCAACCGAGCCACACTGACGGGAGAGAGAGAGAGAGAGAGAGAGAGAGAGAGAGAGAGAGAGAGAGAGAGAGAGAGAGAGAGAGAGAGAGAGATCCTTTACACACAGACTTACAAGAGCTAAGCTTGGGAGTAAGCGGAGTAAAACATCGAAAAATTATCCTCAAACACAAAGCGTGACTCAGGGCTGAGCCACGCGAGATCCTGCACGACCCTCCATGACCCAGCTGGGGTATAGACACGCCACTGTGACCTCTGTTTATTATAACTGTATATGTGTCAGCATCTGCAGAGCATGAATCACAATGCAGAGGCGAGAGGCATGATCAGATTCTTAATAACACCAAACTACATGTAACACTAAACATATTGTGATAGAGCGAAGAGGATACGAATAAACGATATAAAAATAATACCCCACTTACAAAACTCATGTGTCTTCTATCTAACACACCTACCTACACACAAACCTATATACACACCCACACCCACACATACACACCCACACACATACACACCCACACCCACACCCACACCCACATCCATACACACCTACACACACACACATATACACCCACATCCACACCCATACACACACACATACACCCCCACCCATACACCACCACACACACACACAAAATGCCCGAAATCTCGCCAAATTTACATTAATACTCATCATACACAACCACCAAGCTGTTGAAGGATAATCAGGAGGGACAACATTAACATTGTGGACGAACTGCTTCTTACTGCTCCACTAAGGACATTGGAAAACAACGAGATAGACTTTCCCCGTGCCTTGTCCGAATTTGACTTAGTATTATTCTCTATACAGAACGAAGTGTCTAAAATAAATGGTGTGAGGATTTACTAGGCAGTTAATGTATGAAATAAAGGTCTTTAAATACCTATTCAACTAAGGATACTGGTAAACAACGAGATATATTTTCCCCATGCCTTGTCCGAATTTGACTTAGTAGGTATTATTCTCTATAGATAACTAAGTGTCTAAATAAAATAAATGGTGTGTGGATTTACTAGACAGTTAATGTATGAAATAAAAGACTTTAAATACCTTGCCTTCATCCTGTGGCAGCTTGAATAATTAATGTAGATGACAGCGCTCTAAGATGGGAAAAGTTGCAGGAGTAATAGGGCGTATGTGAACAGTACAATGATTACGAGATATGGTAGTTCAAACCCGTAGAGTGTTCATTGTTAGAGCACTGGATAGATAATGTAACCTATCCAGCAGTGGCGGTCCTGGCTTGTGTGGCGCCCTGGGCGAACCCTAACGTCGCCTCCCCCCCCCCCTCCGCTGTTACGCACAAAAAGTCAAAATTCAACCTTTAATATTTTGTTTTATCAAGATATTAGAAACAATTAAATCCGTTTAAAATAATGTAGCAATTATAAATGATATATATAGAACCATAAATATACAACATAAATACCAAAATAATGAATATTAATAGAGAAAATTGTAGTTTATACATACAAATAAAACAGAGAAGCAAATTACTATAGATAGGAATGATAACAATTGTAAGAAAAGGCAATTGTAGAAGGCTCCTCATCCTGACTAGTGCCAGAGGATGCTCAAAAAATATTTCAGAAGTGCCCCTGAACTTACAATTAAATAATTATATTAGTTTGACTGAATATATTTGTTGCACAATAAAATCACACAATTGCACAATAACTTAACTCTCAGAATAGGAAGGAAACCATACAGCATATTTGGCTAATTGAAGGCATGTTATCTCACAAGACTCAACATATCATAAATAATACAAAATATTAGCATAATATACCAGGGGCGCACCCAGGTGGGGCACCCATAGCCCCCTTTCCCAAGGGGGCGATTCCCCCCCCTGAAATTTCCATCCTTGTAAGAAATCAGAATATACTAACAGTCTGTTAAAAAATTGGATCACATGAAGATCCACCACCCCAACTACACTTGGGGTGACTGATCTTCATGTGGGTGAGTGGTTTAATATAACCCAGTTAGATTAGGTTACGTAACCAATGTCCAGGTTAGGTTAGTGAACTAGTGGGGGGATCAGGGGGGGCGCCCCCCCAACTAGGTCCTGATAGTATTGGTCAATATTGAGTATTGTGTATTGATGTCCAAAAGTGGATAAAAAAAAGGTAGGCAGACGGGGGTGGCGATCTTACAGGGTAAAAATTGGAGTTGGGGGATCTCTATTTGATCCAAAAAATATTATTAATGTTTTTAGCGATGTGACAGCGTCACCTAGCCACGTGAACACCTACCTACCTTCATTTAGTCGCACTATGATTTCCCGAATGCCTTGGACACAAGCATCTACACATACCAAAACTAGTGTTTCAGTAGCTGAACTAAGAAATTAGGCTGAAAAGGGAATTCAGCGATGGCGGAAAATTTTTACATCAGAGCTAGGAGAAAATATGGCGAGGTGTATAGAACTGTGGCGATGAAGAAAAAGATTGCCCCCCCCCCCCCCCGGAAAAATTCCTGGTGGCCACCATGAATAGAAGTCTTTTAAGTTAGGCCTATAACATGGAAATTTCCTTATTGGGTTCAGAACCTAGGATAGTCAATACAAGCAAAGGAAACCATAATTTTGTATCTAACAAATCAGAATGGTGTTAGTGAATTGAGTTTGATGGTTTGTTGCTGGCTACACACACATGCAAATTGCAATGATGCATGATATTACTGTTTGAATGATGCAATGTTAGTGACTATTCGGATTAATTCGCCCTATGTGCAATAGCATTGCAAACACAGGCTATCAAAAAATTGCGTGTTATACTAGTCTAGTTACTAACATGCATCACATAGCATACGAGAGATGACATAACGATGCATACCTATCTCTCCGCGTTTTCTTTTTCCAATATTTTCATATTTTCCTAAACTGGACACCTGAATGGGATTATTACCTTTCTTATCCATGTGCTTTGGCTCAGATATATCCCCCAACGGTGTCAATTAAGGGATATAATTAGGAATAGACTAAATTCTATAGGAATAATGGAAAAGCGACTGCAGAAGCCGGACACACGCTGATCCTCAAAGCTACTGCGCACAACAGCTGATCAGCGATTTGCACCTCCACTGCTGCCATTACAAGAATCTTTATAAGACACAGTCCACCACATGAAATTTATCTCTGGACACACTACTAGAGCTATTATATACTTTTTATTTAATATAGCAACTATTATGATATTATTATTCTATTTTTTTTTTTTAATTATTCCCCCATGGAGCAGCACCAGACCATAGCCGCCCCCGACGATGCCGCCCTGGGCGATTGCCCATGTCGCCCATGCCTAGGACCGCCACTGCTATTCAGTAATGTAAGTAGGTAACTGGATAGGTAGGTAATCCTTTAAAATAATTATAGAAACGGGTAACATCATCCTGACACCCGCATATGTAAGTGGACGTGAAAAAAGAACAAAAATTTAAAGTTTAGGATCTGAGCAAAGAGAGGGAAAAAAAGTTATATGGTCGGAGCCCTTGTGTAACATACAAGAGAATAAGGAAACAGGATCCGAAACCCTTGGGTGGAACGTTTGTACGGAGACTGTCGGCACGGCCGTGCTTGTAGCTCCTATTTTTCTTAGGGGCTTTATATGCCAAGTGTAAATAAAATGCCAGCAGATAATGTGAGATAAGTAATATGAACGAAGATCCTGACAATGATCTGCTGATGGTAAGAATGGAGATAAGTGAGACGCTGAGGAGAGAGGAGAGAGATGGAAGGCTTTGAGTGTAATAGAAAATCGCATGTAAAATGGTAGAAAATAGAGAGATAAAGAGAAGGAAATAGAGTGTAAAGAGAGAATAAAGAGTAATAAGAATAAAGAATAAGGAGAGTAAATAAATAAGAATAAAAGAGAAAAATTCGAAACAAGAAGAGAGAGAGAGAGAGAGGAGAGAGAGAGAGAGAGAGAGAACGAGCGGAGAGGCGAGAGAGAGAGACCGAGGAGAGACGGAGCAGAGAGAGAGAGAGAGAGGAGAGAAGAGAGAGACGAGAGAGAGAGAGAGGAGAGAGAGAGAGAGAGCGAAATGAGAGAGAAGAGAGGAGAGGGAGAGAGGAGAGGAGAGAGAGAGAGAAAAGAAAGAAAGAAAGAAAGAAAGCAAGAAAGACAAGAAAGAAAGCAAGAGAGAGAGAGAGAGGAGAGAGAGACCGAGGAGAAGGAAAGAGAGAGAGAGAGAGAAGAGATGAAGACGAGAGGAGAGACGAGATGTGAGAGAGATCATGGAGGAGAGAGAGAGTGAGAGAGTAAGTCACGAATAAAATGTGGTACGTGTGCATGCATTGGAAAAAATAGTAAATCCAGTTTGCTGGATTCTGGCATGTTCGGCCAGGCAGAGACGCAACAAATTACGATGGGCCGCATGGACACTACAATCCAACTCCTTTTCATGCTTCCCAGCATATTTTCCCTGCGGAATATCTGATTTGAATTAAAGCTAAAAGAAACAACAAAAATAGTTTCAGACCGACAAACTGTAAAAATCCAAAAAGAGTTGGGTCCCTCGTTGTTCATGGCACGTTTGTTAGAGAATAATCGTTCCTTTCTAAAATCGTTTTCACATCCCAATGCCACTCGTTATTCCTCCGGTTCGAATCCGCAATACTACCTTCTACCACCTCTTATTGCCTTCACTTTACCCTAGCTGCCTACTAATAACTTCTACCGTCCAAACAACGCCTTCCTGTTCATACATGAGAATTCGTTTCTGTTCTCTTTGCTTAAACTCATTACTCGCGAATCGACTGCACATTAAATTCTTGTAACATGTGCATATTCGGATTTCTGTGTTTCTTATGCATTGTCTTTCTGTAAACACTTGCTCATGAGTCATATGTTCATACATTTTTCTCTTACCGGTGTCGTTAGATAATTTTGTTCACAATGTAGGTGGGATCCACATAAACATACTTAAAAAGGTAAGAATTGATACATTAAATAAAAAGCACTCGACAACAAACACCACTAATGGTTAAGAAATCATGCAAGGACGAAATTTGTCTTGGGCCGAAGCTAAGAGAGATAAAATATGCAATCAGTTAAGGCAGACGGACACACGGTTATACGGCGGAAGGGTCGGCTAGGGAGGTTGGCGGGGAGGTCCTCTTTGAAGCACACCGCCACGTTTTAAGGCCCAATAGGGCGTCGGCAGCCAGCGACGTGCACAGAGGTAACAATAGCCCGTGGCTAGGTATGTGAAGTCAAGGACGCACACAATGGACGTCCAAGCCCAGAGGGATACACTTCAGACTTAGGACGAGGAGGCGCTGAGCGTCGTGGTCGAAGATTAAGGGGGCTATGACTAGATAAGGGAAGCGAGCATGTTGTGAAGATACATCGCCCATAACTACCATTTTTAAACCAACTATGTCAGGTGGAGGGTAGATGCTTGCCGATTATACCCTTTATCTGCCGTTTATTACCCTTTTGCATTGAAGTGTTCGCAGGCGTTGTGTCAATAATGTTATAAAAAACAGATGAAGCAGTAGAGTTATCTGGGTAGAGGTTACGGTCGGGAACTGAGAAAATGGTTTTGGGTAGTGTATAGCTCAAACTATGTAAATGGGGATCAGCTCCTATATTGGAAGAATAAACAAGGTCCTGCAGAATAATTCGACTCATGCGTAGTGGGAGATTTTAATCTTAGCGCAAGACAGACTGGGGATTAAATCATAGTGCAGCGCGCAGATGAGATTGTTGAAATAATCCAGGATACTTCCTAGTCAAGCAATCACAGGAGACTACATAGAGGAGATAATATTCTAGGTCTATGTGACAAAATTAGAGACGATCTTAGTTACAGATGTGGAGGTCGGGGGAAAGTTAGTAAATAGCGACCATTATGCAATCAGATTAGCTTAAAATGGAAAGTGGAAATTAAAAGGCACACTAAACATAGAATACCTAATTTCAGAAAGGCATTATTCAGATTAAGAGACACCTGGAGGTTATTAATAAGAGGTGTGGGATGGAGAGGAAGAACTTCCCAGGGTAACGGATAGGGACGATGAAAGCTGGAAATGTTCCGAATTATGAAGATTAGGAAGGCACCTGGAGGTAAGCAGGAGCGGTTCGACCTGGAAGTGAGTGGGGCTGAGGCAGGATTATACTTTATCTTGTAAAGGAATATAATTGACGGACAGAAAGGAAATATTCCTTATAGGGTAAATAAGGTCCAGAAAAGAGTATCCAAAAGGATGACCACTAATTTTAAAACACAACATATGGAGTAAAAAAGAAACATTATTTAATGTTCAAGCAGGATGGTACACAAAGAACATTTATACGTGATGGCAAGGACAGGAAGAAATAACGCGAGTTGCTTAAGAAAATATGAGATTAAAGTAGGCAGGACAGGCGAAAAATGACCCAAAGCGGATCTATCGTATATAACACACACAAGACAAGGAATTAGTTAGGCCGTTAATGTCAGGACAGGTGAGTCTAAATTACGGATGAGGATATGTGTTAAAAGTCTAAAATGATATTCTTACGTTTTTTTACGGATGGAGGATACACAGACTATGCTGGATAGTGAACAGAGTTTCAAAGAAGCGATTTAGGATAAAATCAAAGATATGTGATAACTAGGGAAATGGGAAGAGGGTCTATTATAAACAGTGAAGAATTGCCAAATTGCCCGGCACCAGATAAAGTGTATCCCAGGGTATTAAAGGAATGCAAGGGTTGGTTAGTGACGTCGTAGTGCACATCTTTAGGAAACCGGTGAGAAGGCGAGTGTGCATATTGGGAGGAAAGGGAAATTGTTACCTATATTTTTAAGAAGGGATGACAGAGGACTAAAGCAAATTATCGACCGGTAAGTCTAACGTTCCAGGGGTGGGGTAAATTAGGAAGTATATTATTGCAAAAACTTTAGAGAGCACTAGATAACCATAGTTTTGATCAATGCATCACACATGGATTCAACAAGGGTAGGTCAATGTCTCACCAAATTGATTGAGGTTTTTATAGGAAAGTTTTATGAGACGGAGATAATATAAGGATTATGATATAATATATCTGACTTTAGTAAAGGCATTTGACAAAAGTACCACACAAGCGACTCTTAAAATAAGTTAAGGCTCATGGAATAGATGGGAAGGTTCTTCATTCGATCAGAGCTTGGCTAAGTAATAGGCAACAAAGTGTTAAATTAATGGTTCTATAATCTGAATGGGGACTGTGACAGTGGATTCCACAAAGGAGTCTGTTTGGCGTCGTACTATTTTTGATTTAATATTCAACGGACTCTGGATAGGGGGAGTAGCATGATATCCAGCAAGTTTATGATGATTACTAAGACAGGTTAGGAGTTATTGAATCACAGCCTGATGTAAAAATATTGCAATGGGACGGAGACTTAGATAAACTTAAACGATACGTGGGCAGTCAGATGGCAGATGGAATTTAATATTGATAAGTGAGTTATGAATGTTGTAGGAAAAACCCGGTAATAGCTACACCACTAAGCAATGTATCGCTGATAAGATCGAAGGTGAAAAGATGCTTGGCGGAGTGGAGGCGTGAGCCCAGACCTCCGACCTAGGAAACAATGTATTGAGGCCAGAAATAGCACACGCATATAGACGTATTAGATCATACCACAAGTGTTAAAGTAGAAGTGCGGAAGTATTCTAACGTATCTGGCTCCTAGCAGGGCCTCACATAGACTATGCGGTCAGTTTTAGTCTCCATATAAACAGGATGGATTAGCCTGTAGAAACAGTGCAGAAAAGGAGACCAAAATGAAAAAGGGGTGCGTAATTTAGTTATGAAAGAGTTTTGAAGTTTTTAAAATTACACTCATCGAAGACGCAGAGTAAGGGGCGATTGATAGAATTTTTAAAGGGATAAAGGGATTAATAAAAGAGAGGTAAAAAAAGTTTAGGTTTTTAACGGGGTTTTAGAAAAAGAAGTAACGGTTTCAAGTGGAAAAGGTAGATTTAAAAAGGGGAAATAGGGAAAAATGGTTCGTAAATGGGTGGTGATGAGTGGAATGGGTCAGTAGACATGTATTTAGACGGAGCACAGGGAGTTTTTAAAGAGGAGCGGATAGGTTATGGGAGATAAAAGGTGGATGTAGGTAGGTTAGGGACGGGAACTCCCACGTGTGGGCTCGGGGCCCTTTTGTAGCTTCCTTTTTTTCTTATTTTTTATGTTCTTATTTTTTTAGACGAGGGGGTGGAAAAGGGTAATTTGCGTCGATCCGAAAGGGATTTTTGTAAGGGTAGAAAAAGGGTAGCAGTATTCATCACTAAAATACCCTTTTTTCCCCTTTTCCCCCCTTTTTTTTCTAAGAGGTAGGGGGAGGGGGGATGGAGTGAGCAGCTCATATGACTGTGGCAAAAGGGTTGGGGGGAAAAAGCTAACATGAGTAAAGAATGACATGGCTACCTTTTTGTTTGTTTACCTTTTTCTCTGCACGGAAAATTTTATCAGCCGATCTGCCTTACGCCCTTTATTTCTGTTTTTATTGGGGGATCAGAGGAGTGTTGTGAGAGCTGTGGCTGTAGGTAAAGCGTTTTTTTGGTTGGTTTAGGGACCAGGAAAAGAGAATGTCCTGGTTGGGAATGTGGATGCTTGACAACGGGATATAATGTGAGATATTTTTTTTTTTATTTTCTCTCCTTCCTCTTACTCGTTTTTACCCGGTTTCCAGAAAGCAAAAGAAAACCCAAAATTCGTTTGCTAATGGAAGGAATGGAGTGAAACGTTTTCCCTTTACTCCAGATATTTAAAAGGGGCTTTTCCTCCTTTTCCCCTTTAAGTCCATGGAACTTTATCCACCCCAACACAACAAATGAGAAATAAATAAAAAAAAGTATAAAAAAAACACTTCACCCTTTTATTTATTGCAAGATGTAATTCCTCACCTTTAGCATGTAAAATGTGATGTATGCATGGTGTTACATGTACCTTTTATGAACATAAAAACCCCCCTTAACGAACCAATTGGGAGGAGAGGGTGAGTTATATAGAAGGTTGTTATACGATGGATCCGAGTAGTCGATAGCAGGTAAACGGCCCAAGTTTAGAGTATGTTTGAATGATGCGTTGTGATGCGTGTTTCATTTTTTCTTGTCATTTTATCCTCGTCAGAAAAACGGATCTATATATGAATGCCCTTAAAATGCCCCTACACTTGTGCTCTTTTTGACAGCAATACTCTCCCTTCTCTCTCTCTCTCTCTCCTCTCCTCTCTCTTTCTTCTCCCCCCTCTTCTCTCTCTTCTCTCTCCAACTTTTTTTTATGAGTCACATACACACACACAACAAAACACAAAACCACACAAACACACACACACACACCACACACACGCACGAAAAAGCACACACANAAAAAAATAGTCATTGTGTGACTGTGCATGCATTGGAAAAATTAAGATAAATTCCCGTTTGCCTGGATTCTCTGCATGGTCGGCCAGGCAGAGACGCAACAAATACGATGGCGCCGCATGTGACACTACAATCCAACATTCCTTTTCCTGCTTTTCCCCAGCCATATTTTCCCTGCGAATATCTGATTTATTAAAGCTAAAAGAACAACAAAAATAGTTCAGACCAGAATCCAAACTGTAAAAATCCCAAAAAGAGTTGTGTCCCTCGTTGTTCATGGCCCGTTTTTGCGAATAATCTTTTCCTTTCTAAATCGTTTTCCCTCCCCATCCACTGCGTTCTCCTCCCGCGTTCTATCCGCACACTACCTTCTACCACCTCTTATTGCTTCCTTTACCCTTGCTGCATTACTAATAAACTTTCCTTCCCTTCCAAACAACTCCCTTCCTGTTCATACCATGAGAATTCGTGTTCTCTTTTGATTAAACTCATTTTCGCGCTCGACTGCAACATTAAATTCTTTGTAACATGTGCCTTATTCGGATTCTCTTGTGTTTCTTCTGCATTGTCTTTCCTGTAACACTTGCTACATGAGTCATTATTGTTCATACATTTTTCCTCTTACCGGTTCGTTAGATTAATTTTGTTCATACATGTAGTGTGGGATCACCTACACATACTTAAATAAGGAATAATTCTATACATTAAATAAAAATCACTCACACACACACACTTAATAGGTTAAGAAATTCATGCAAGGACGAAATTTTGTCTTGGGCGAAGCTAAGAAGAGATAAAATATGCAATCAGTGTTAGGCATTGAAGGACACACGGTTATACGGCGGAAGGGTCGGGCAGGGGAGGTTGGCGGGGAGGTCTTTGAAGCACACCGCCACGTTAAGGCCCAAATAGGGAGTCCGGCAGCCAGCGACGTGCACAGAGGTAACAATGCACAGGGGGCTAGGTATGGTGAAGTCAAGGACGCACACAATGACGTCCAGCAGAGGGATACACTCTCAGAAATAAGGGGTATATTAAGGGTAGAATTGTTACATCGCACCATCACTACCCT
Organism: Chionoecetes opilio; assembly: GCA_016584305.1. Taxonomy (NCBI): domain Eukaryota; kingdom Metazoa; phylum Arthropoda; class Malacostraca; order Decapoda; family Majidae; genus Chionoecetes; species Chionoecetes opilio. The sequence goes on along the minus strand of JACEEZ010006395.1, from coordinate 403,724 downwards.
TTTTAAACCCTATGTCCAGGCTGGAGGGTAGATGCTGCCGATTATACCCTTTATCTGCCGTTTATCTACCCTTTTTAGACGAGAGGGTTGGAAAAGGGTATATTTGCGTCGATCCGAAAGGGTATATTTGTAAGGGTAGAAAAAGGGTAGCAGTATTTCATCACTACAAATACCCTTTTTCTACCCTTTTCCTACCC
>JACEEZ010006395.1:396027-398527 GCA_016584305.1 Chionoecetes opilio | reverse complement strand
GTCTCTCAAGGCTCTCCATTTCCCCTTCCCTCCCTCTCTCTCAACCCTAATCACGCCCCTCGCTGCGAACTGTCACACCGTCGCCTTACACTGGTCGCCTTACGGGCATTAACCTTTGATCATCAGCCTCGTAGTCTTCCTCGCAGGGAGCTTAATTTCATCCCTGGGTATTTAACATTTCGGCTGAGAAATTTTGTAATGTTTTAATACACTCTTGTAATGTGTTTGACCTTTTAAATTAAATAATTAAAAAAATACGGCAGGAAAGTTCATTGTTACTGCTTCACAAAATATATATATATAGATATGAATATGTGGAAAATTTCAATGATTAATTAATAGAATGCAGATACAAAAACATTACTATCCTTTACGAAAACTCTTAAATAATCTGCCGGAATTAATTCGATATTAATGAGCTATTCTTCACTGTTACATACAAAACCATTTCCAGGATAAACCCAGTAATGAGTACTGTATTTTTTTTGTATTTCAATAGGTTAGACGCACAAGATTTGTCTTTAACGCCTCAACAATGTGTGCGCCTGAAAACTTTCCACAATAAACGCTTCACAGGATCACAGCATTACGTGGTCGTGCGAACTCATTTCTGTATCTGTATCAACGAAAAGCTTAATAAGGATTGTAGGTCAAGGATATCAAAAAACGAAGAAAATCAGCCACTGATCAACTGTCCTGTAAAGAAAAAAATAATCATGCAACGACAAACACGATGTGTAAAATACTTTTGTTCTACTTTTTGTTTCGAAGCAGCTGCTCAAGGAAAACAAAACAAATTTAGGTGATAAAGTATACTATGTGCCTAAAAGCTTCTTAATCACCACTTCCTTCCCTCCTGGCGGTAGGCCACGACACACTAAGTGTAGCCCACGACACACTAAGTGACACCTCTTTACTCTACACCTCACCTCTGACTATACACCTCTTGCATACCATAATAGGACGTTGAACTACGCATAAAGTGACGAACTTCATAATTTTAGAAAGCATTTGAGATGTACGCATTCAATCGAGACAATCAATCAATAAACTACATAATAAGGATCTATAAGGAAAAAAATATCATACCGTAAGTTATAAGAACAGTGCTTTAGTAGAGAGAAAATAGAGTAAATATAGTAGCGAGTAGTAGAGATTTAGTAGAGAGAAAGATTTAAAGATAAGTTAAAAAGTTAATGGTTAAGATAAATTAATCTATTATTATATTAAAGATAAGTTAAAGAGTTAATGAGTTCAAGATTTAGTAGTGAGTACATTAAGTATGAGTAAAGTAGAGGTGCAGAGCTATGGGTTTACAAAGATTAGCACGAAACACCGTACATAATATCATGACCTTGGACTTCTTACGATGATTAAAAGTCTGGCAGCGCAACGGCACGGCCAAAACAACATCATAAAAACATTGCAAGGTTTCATATATTCTTGTGTAAGCTTGAATAACACGACTGTATTTGCATAACATAAATATTGAAAAGTGTGCATACGATCTCGCAATACCAATAATTGAAAGCGCCGAATTAGGAGCAGCCGGCCAGCGAAACACAAATAAAATTATCGATACCTGTTCGGCACTGGTATTTGCTCAGTGTGGGAAACATGTAAAATACTACCACGACGGGATAAGTACCTGCAGTCTGCATTCTCTCTCTCTCTCTCTCTCTCTCTCTCTCTCTCTCTCTCTCTCTCTCTCTCTCTCTCTCTCTCTCTCTCTCCTTACCAATTTTTTCCCTCATACAAAGCCAATCACCCTCCAAATGAAAATAACGCACTTATTGCAGAATCGGAATAAAAATGATCAAGCAATCGGATTTTATGCTGCAAATGAATATAAAAGTATACATGTGCCTGTGTGTGTGTGAGAGAGAGAGAGAGAGAGAGAGAGAGAGAGAGAGAGAGAGAGAGAGAGAGAGAGAGAGAGAGAGAGAGAGAGAGAGAGAGAGAGAGAGAGAGAGAGAGAGAGAGAGAAGGGGGGGAAGAGATTGAATCGACTTCAAAATTTGACATTATTTTATCTACAACTGAAATTTGTGACAATGCTATCATTTTTTTTTTCAAGCACGGCATCAATTACAGGAAATCAAATGAAGGTGATCCATCAATACAAGGTTTAGTAAAGATAACGATGAATCTTTTGCTAGCACCACCACCGCAAAAAAACAACAACAACACGTAGCACCACTTCTGTAATCCTCAGCACCACAACTCGCATTCCACTAATGAATTCACTGACATTTTACTCTCGAAGACATTTTTCTGTTTAATTGGGTTTGCCATCGAGCCGACCAATTTACCGAAGTTCCCGTCCGCGGCTTGAAACCAACTGCTGTGCACGGTGAGATCGAGGAAAGTTATCGAGTATTCTTGGTAGTAGTTAGGTTCGCCTTGTACCTGAAATGTGATCCCGTGGGAATTGCGTGCCAAAAGCGATTTTATTGTTTAAATGGCATCTATAGGGTCTTAGTAGACAGAAAAACTTGGG
>JACEEZ010006395.1:373527-391027 GCA_016584305.1 Chionoecetes opilio | reverse complement strand
TGCGTGCGTGCGTGCGTGCGTGCGTGCGTGCGTGCGTGCGTGCGTGCGTGCGTGCGTGCGTGCGTGCGTGTGTGTGTGTGTGTGTGTGTGTGTGTGTGTGTGTGTGTGTGTGTGTGTGTGTGTGTGTGTGTGTGTGTGTGTGTGTGTGTGTGTGTGTGTGTGTGTGTGTGTGTGTGTGCGTGCGCGTGTGCGTGTGTGTACATCAGTTCAGTTCCCTCGTTCTCAGAAAAACTAGTAACTTCTCTTTCTCATTTTTTTTTCTCTCTCTCTCTCTCTCTCTCTCTCTCTCTCCTCTCTCTCTCTCTCTCTCTCTTCTCTCTCCTCTCTCTTCTCCTCTCTCTCTCTCTCTCTCTCTCTCCTCTCTCCCTCTCTCTCTCTCTCTCTCTCTTCTCTCTCTCTCTAATTTATGTATTCTCCTCCATAGCAGTGACACATATTAACCCTCTCTGTCCTGGCTGCCACAAAAGTCGCGGGGAAAAAAACCGTACAGGAAAAGGGCAATAAAGGAAAAAAAAAATAGACTGGCTTTGCCCACTAGAAACCCTGGTGGGCATTTCTCCATTAATCACAGTTGTAGAGGCCAAACTGTCCCTAAAGACCAAAAGGTTTCTGACTGTGTCCCCATCTTTACTCACACCTCAAAAAAAAGCTTAAAACAATAAAAAACCTCTTCCTTCCTCTTGTCCATCTTTAATCATAACTCACTCAAAAAAACTAATCGTGTGGTTGGAACGATGGAATGTTGTTTAGATTAGTAAGTAAGACTGGTGGTTCTGGGGGCATAAAAGGCAGTAAACAGGATTATTTTGTGTTAATAAGTGGGCAAGACTGGTGGTTCTGGGGGCATGAAAGGACAGTAAATAGGGATTATTTTGTGTTAATGAGTGGGCAAGACTGGTGGTTCTAAGGCATTAAGGTCGCAGTAAACAGAGATTATTTTGTATTAATGAGTGGGCAAGACTGGTGGTTCTTGGGGCATAAAAGGGCAGTTAACATAGATTATTTTGTGTGGCAAAACTCTGTACACTTCAGTAGCTCGTTTCCATGCTTCTGACAATGGATGAGCGAGGCTGACTATGTACTCTTTGTAACTCCGTATAAACTGTATACATTAAGCGGTGTGTTGATCTTCCGGGGTCTTATCTACTTCAATGGTGGAAGTTGGGTCGTGTTCGCCTTAGTGTTTTGTTGCATACTAATCTGCCGTATTAACACAGGCAGGTTGTGGTTGTATAAGGAACATTTTAAGTATCATGTTGTCTTGTGTTAGTGTAAGTGATTAGAATAGGTATATATAGAAGCATTGTTGAGAACTATTAAACTCTCGTCACCACTAATAAGCAGAAGATCCAAACACAAGCGTATAAGGATGCTGCCAAATTGGAGAAGTGAGAATCGATAGTTTGATTAAGTGGCAACGCAGCTTTGGAATGCTGAGGATTTACAGCGTAATTACCTAAAGCTGACCAAATTTACACACCGCCAGCAGCAGTAGTAGTACTAGTGGTGTACTTTAGTATAACTAATCATTAAGAACATGATAATAATAATGAGGATGATCATAATAACAATGATAATAAACTTGTAACAACAATAGTAATGATAAACACTACTACCACTACAACTGCTGCTACTGCTACTATTACTCCCACTGCTAGTCTCTCCTCTCCATTTTTCATGTCACGAAATCACTTTAGCATTCCCTAACATACCCTTTATGGCAGGCTGCTCGGGTTTCCATTTCAGCACTTCCACCTCGTTCCTGTGTATGCTCGTAAGCACTTCATTTTCAGCACAGTATCCTCTCCCTCCACAGTGCGTTTAAAGGCGATGCTCTAAAACCACACAACAGCTGATACGACTATCCCTTCAAATGGCTATTTTTTCTCCGACAGAAAAAAAACCGTTTCTCTAAACTCATGAAAATTACGGAATCTGTGTTTCTATTCCCACCCTACGACCCTCAAGTGACCCCCGGCATTACCATACCCGCCCCAGCGCCTCGCACCCGTTATTTACCTTCTTGCTCTCGGGTTTTTACGTTGACCGCTATGTCAGTACCACCACTACCGCATTCCCTGCCTTGCTCTTTGCTGTGCTAATCTGCTACTTCTTTCTCTTAATGACGTTCCTAAATAAAGTTATTAGATTACGGACCTACACCCTAATCGTACTATTTGCAGTAAACCTTAACAAATAGGGAGTGTATCTTCTACACTTTTACCTCACCATCATACTCGACACTTGGCCTCACATTTACAGGTTATATACTCACCACACCAACCGTGAAGATGCTCAACATAATATGGTTACATAATACATTGGTGTCTCAGATTGTTAACCATTACTAAGAGATATGATTATTCTGTACCTTTTCTCACACATGCCTCACAATATCCGCAGAAGTTTCTCACTGCTCATCATTCTCTCTTCTCCTATCACATTTTTCTCCAAATAAATCTTACAAGCTTTCTCTAAGACATAAATATCATACAAATTATTCATTCATCTTAACCCTTTGAGACCCAGAAAGTCATTTATATTGTAATTTAGGTACCATTCGACGTTTTTTAGTGACTATAAGCAATATTTTGTAGATGTGACCTGTTTAGTATCCTTGTCGATTACTAATGTGGTATATTATGTTACTTTTTCGTAGTTTTATGGCTTATAACAGACGATTTCATATAGCAAAGGAAAGATCAGGTTCTCTAAGGGGTTAAATTAGTGTTCATACATATATCTTCGAACCCAAATATATAGTGGACTCATTCTCTACCCATCGAAAGGCCACCGTCTTCGCTGTCAATTGAACATTCACTCGTCTGAATACCTCTTCTCAAGTTTTCCTGCTATGGTATGTAAATTGATTCTTCGTTAAACTTGCACAGTCCCTTTCACTTTCCGCCAGCCAGCCTTTACAAGTCTCCCTCCTTGCCAGAATACATCAAACAACTTAATCAGCTCCATCGTGACACAATGCTTCCCTTCCTTAAGCCGTTCAAGCTTTCAAGTTTTCCAATTTCACTTTCTTTAGAACTCAGCCCGTCCTTTTCATAAAATTCTCAATGCTCCTCAAGCCTTACAGATTTAATTCCTCCATTATATAAACAATATCTATAACTACTTTTCATTACGATAACTCAAGAATCACTTTATGTACTCATCTATCGATTATTTTTTCAAAGAATCCTTTCTCTCTATTTCCTTTTCATTCGTATCATGAATAATCGTTCACAAACATCTACTCCATTACGCTGTTAACTTCCTCCTAAGATTGCTTTTTACTTCTCACTACTTTTTACTACTTTACTTCTCACTACTTTTTACTACTTTACTTCTTATTACTTTTAACATTTCGAGATATTTTCCCTCCATCCCTCTTCAGAATCTTCCTACTCTCTCCTTCCAGACATTTTCTTACTCTTTCTTTTATTATCTATCCACTGTCTATCATTCCCTCACTGCAGCTGATATCGCATTCCTTTTTTCATCTTCCTGTCCGGCTGTTCCTCTTCATCTTTTTTTTCTCCATTCTCTTCTTGACTATTTTCTCCTTCCGCCACCAAATATTCTCGAGACGAATACTTCCTTTGTACAATTCAGATATCTCTCTTGAAAAGCCTTCCATTTCTCTTCAGATTACCCCTTTCACTAAACGCTATCTTATTCCATTCTTTTGTCATCTGTACTGCCAATTTATGTCCATTTTGTGTTGTATTGGTTCTCACTATTTCTCCTTTATCTTTTCTGAGCCTTCTGAACACAACTATACCTCAATTTTATTCTAAGGAACTCCTTCAGCCACCTATCTCTCTTACCCCGTTTATCATTTATGTGTCTGTCCTGTTCGCACTTATCTATACTACGCTCTTCACCAATTCTTTTTTTTCACCGTTTTCTCTCATTCATGTATATTTCAGAACAATATCTTGCTGAACAATGTATTTTGCACTTAATAGTTACACATCTCTTAAATACTTTCAATAGACTCTACTTTCAGTCACTCCATGCATTCCATATACACTTGTAACTCCATCTGATGAAGTCATATTTTTAAGTCCCAGGATTCATTAGTGGTGACATCTAACAACCGTAGCAACATTACTCCTATTACTGCTACTATTCATGCAGCACTAGGAGTATAGGTAATAAGAAAGATAGTCATAGCAGCGGTACTACTACTACTACTACTTCTATGCTCCTACTACTACTACTACTACTACTACTACTTCTATACTACTACTATTACTACTACTACTACTACTACTACTTTCTCTACTCCTACTACTACTACTACTACTACTACTACTACTACTCAATTTTAGTAGTTGTGGTGGTCTATACTTACATACAAACATATAAGAAAAAAAAGGATATCAGGATGGCTGGCCTTGCACTATTACCGTGTTGCCAGGCATGACTCCTAAACTGACCCCCCATAATCTATCACTGGTAAATTAAAGGGGCTATAATACGAGAGGATGTAAGTCAAGGTTGTCTCCAACTAGCCAAGGATCTGAATCAAAGACATTTCCGTTGTCAGTCGAGCTCGCGAACCACTTCACCACCCAGTAACACTATAGATTGTGGTATGAAAGTACTATAGAGTGTAGTAAAGAAGCATGTGTAGAAGTATAGACCACCACAACTACTAAAATAGAGTAGTAGTAGTAGTAGTAGTAGTAGTAGTAGTAGTAGTAGTAGTAGTAGTAGTAGTAGTAAAGTAGTAGTAGTAGTAGTAGTAGTAGTAGTAGTAGTAGTAGTAGTAGTAGTAGTAGTAGTAGTAGTAGTAGTAGTAGTAGTAGTAGTAGTAGTAGTAGTAGTAGTAGGAGTAGTAGTAGTAGGAGTAGAGAAGTAGTAGTAGTAGTCGTAATAGTAGTAGTAGTAGTAGTAGTAGTAGTAGTAGTAGTAGTAGTAGTAGTAGTAGAGTAGTAGTAGTAGTAGTAGTAGTAGTAGTAGTAGTAGTAGTAGTAGTAGTAGTAGTAGTAGTAGTAGTAGTAGTAATAGTAGTAGTAGGAGTATAGAAGTAGTAGTAGTAGTAGTAGTAGTAGTAGTAGTAGTAGTAGTAGTAGTAGTAGTAGTAGTAGTAGTAGTAGTAGTAGTAGTAGTAGTAGTAGTAGTAGTAGTAGTAGTAGTAGTAGCAGCAGCATCACACCGTCGCTTGACCAATTGTTCAAAAAAATAAACGAAAATAGTACTATGAGTGGTGTGGCGATGTAAGGAGAGGTGGGTGGTGATGTAGTAATGGTGCGATCAATGGTTATGGTATGTACTATGTAAGGAGTAATGATGGGTAGTAGTAGTAGTAGTAGTCTTGAAGGGGTTGTAGTGTGATGACATGATATTACAGACGGTGATGGGTGTGATGAATTATGAAGTTGAGTGATGAGTAGTGGTGGTAAATTCTTATTGATGTGATGATGAGAAGTTTTGAGACTGATGGGTGGTGAGACTGACAGTGAATAGTTATTGAGGTGGTGATCGTGTGTGATGAATGGGTGGTGAAGAGCTGAATGGCTGAGATAAGGAATGAGTGGTGATGTGGGTTGTGTGTTGTGAAGGGACAGATGGGGGTTATGAACGGACTAGAATTTACTTATGTTTGCAGGAAACCCGAGAACGATCTGAATTGCAATAGCGATTGTCCTACCTAGGTTAAAAGTGTCTCGGACAGATAAGTAGAACTGCTTTTAATAATAACCAATAATATTACATACATAGATTAGATTAGATTAGATTAGATTAGATTAGATATTTATTGACCACAAAAAATACAAATATACGATGCGGCAATTTTGTCATGGTCCGTGGTCCATATATTAACCATAAAAAACAACATTTGCAAAACAAGAAGACTTAACATGACAAAACAAAGAAAAAAAAACCTTACCCATAATACTAAAATAATGTCTATAGATACAAATCCCACTTTCGCAATAAAAGGGGATAAAATACAAACATTTCAAGTAAAACGTAAAAAGAACCTATACAAAATAATTAGCTTAACACCAAGTAAATGTTAGCAGTTAAAATAGCATAATCGCATTAAAAGACAATAAAATACCACTATAAATGACTACACGTAAGAACAGCTACAAACACATGAAACAACAAGCGAAGGATCCTGAACAGATAAGACAACAATTTAAACATATAATTCTAAATCAAACACAGACACACGGAAAAAAAGAACACATAAAAGACTTCGTGAACTCTTCGTATAAATTGCAAACTAATAGGCGAGATGGTGGTGTAAAATATGGTAATGAGAGAAATGGGTGGTGATAAGATTTTGTGATGAAATTATGATGAGTGTTGAAATGGTAGTGATGCTGAAATGAGTAGTGATGAGGAAAGATAAGTGATGATGGGTGATTTACATAGTCATGGATGGATCAATGATGGGTGATGGAGTAAAGTTTTGGTGGTGAAAAGGGTGGTGAGGATGATGCCCAGTCATAAGGAGTGATAAAATTGATGAATAGGATGGTGGTGGTGAAGTGGTGATAAGCTGTCATGGCAAAATGATGGATGCTATTATTTTTTTAGGGTTGATAGAGAGAAAACAAAATAAAAGAGGAAATTTGGAAACCACACGAATTTGATGTCTATCTGTCACTTCCTCTCTCCCTTCGCATTCAATGAAATGACGCTTCACTTTAAAGAATCGAATTATAGATTACAAGGAAACATGAAATGGGAAACTCCGATGCAATTCAAGAGGAAAATATTTTGGAACAAGTCCAGCATTCGTATCTCCCCTCACGTCTCTATGGAAAAATAAACAATATATAAATTCGATAGTATGCATCACGTAAGCAAATCTTTCCACCATTGTTTTTGCTTGGTAACATTTATTATAGTTAGTTTAGTTGCTCCTCAATAACTTACGCCGTCGCTGCAGCCATGGAATACCCTCACCGATTTTCTTTCCTATCGTTTCTATTTTTTTCTATCAATTTTTTGTACTATCTTTTTCCTATAGTTTCTATCTTTTTCTATCTTTTCTTCTCTTATTTCTTTCTTATCTTATTTTTTCTATAGTGTCATGTGTGCGTAGAGACCGTTACCACAGAGCCCTGGTTACAACCACAACAGAGCACAGCTAGATACATGGTAAAGGAAATAAATGCATGTGCCGATGGGCGCACACACAAACACACACACAAGATTTTTTGAGCAGCAAATTTCTTTAAAGAGTTTGTTTGACCGAGTGGCATAATATATATATATATATATATATATATATATATATATATATATATATATATATATATATATATATATATATATATATATATATATATATATATATATATATAATCATGATAATTACAATATCAATGATCTTAATAACAATAATAATAATAATAATAATAAATAATAATATAATAATAATAATGATAATAGGAATAGTAATGGTAATAAAAATAAAAATAAAAATAATAAAAATGATGATAATAATGTTGATAACAATATTGAAAGTAATAATGATGGTTAATGATCATCATATGAATGATAGCAATTATTATTACTATTACTACTGTAGTGTAGGATGGTATTTGCACTCTGGCTCTCCTGCTCTGTGACTTTACCGGCTGTTTCGGAGCGCCTGGATACCTGGAAGCAGGCTGCGTGAAGGCTTAAGACAGTTGCCAAAACCGGCTTATCATTGTCAATTTTTTTGTCATCATGATTATTATGATTTCTATATTATAAACTATACCTATTGTCATTATCACTATTACCATCACTATCACCATTGTCATTAAATTAAAATGATTCGTTCATTAATAATGTCATTACTATCATCATCAAAGTTATCATTATTTCATTGTTATAATTATCATCATTGTTGTTACTGTTGTTGTTGTTACGGCGCTACAACTTTCCTCAGATGTTGGTTAAAAGTATAATGCACATGGCGGTAATACGTGGCCGTGGTACAATGTCACGCGGGGGAAGGGTTGTGGTGGAAGGGTTGTGGTTGTGGTGGAAGGGTTGTGGTGGAAGGTTGTGGTGGAAGGGTTGTGGTTGTGGTGGAAGGGTTGTGGTTGTGGTGGAAGGGTTGTGGTGGAAGGGTTATTGGTTGTGGTGGAAGGGTTGTGGTTGTGGTGGAAGGTTGTGGTGGAAGGGTTGTGGTGGAAGGGTTGTGGTTGTGGTGGAAGGGTTGTGGTGGAAGGGTTGTGGTGGAAGGGTTGTGGTGGAAGGGTTGTGGTGGAAGGGTTGTGATGGAAGGGTTGTGGTTGTGGTGGAAGGGTTGTGGTTGTGGTGGCAGGGTTGTGGTTGTGGTGGGAGGGTTGTGGTTGTGGTGGAAGGGTTGTGGTGGAACGGTTGTAGTGGAAGGGTTGTGGTGGAAGGGTTGTGGTGGAACGGTTGTAGTGGAAGGGTTGTGGTGGAAGGGTTGTGGTGGAAGGGTTGTGGTGGAAGGGTTGTGGTGGAACGGTTGTAGTGGAAGGGTTGTGGTGGAAGGGTTGTGGTGGAAGGGTTGTGGTGGAAGGGTTGTGGTGGAACGGTTGTAGTGGAAGGGTTGTGGTGGAAGGGTTGTGGTGGAAGGGTTGTGGTGGAACGGTTGTAGTGGAAGGGTTGTGGTGGAAGGGTTGTGGTGGAAGGGTTGTGGTGGAAGGGTTGTGGTGGAAGGGTTGTGGTGGAAGGGTTGTGGTGGAAGGGTTGTGGTGGAAGGGTTGTGGTGGAAGGGTTGTGGTGGAAGGGTTGTGGAGGAAGGGTGGTGGTGGAAGGGTGGTGGTTGTGGAGGAAGGGTGGTGGTGGAAGGGTGGTGGTTGTGGTGGAAGGGTTGTGGTGGAAGGGTGGTGGTTGTGGTGGACGCACTCACAACATTTTTTCCACGACATGAAAAAGAATGAGAGGGACCTTTGTACTCTCCCCCGGTGTTATTTTTAAACTTTTTTTCCTAATATTTTTGCGGCATTTTTTCTTTATACCTCTGCGTGCGGCACAAGGCAAGATGCAACATAGAATATTAAAAAAAATGATGATGATGATGATGCCATAAAAAGATGATAAAATAATAATAATAATGATAATAATAATAATAATAAGGTAAACATTTGCAAACGTAAGTATCGTGCACTGAAAACAAGCCGGGATATATATATTTTTTAAATGTAGTGATCTGCAAACAACAAATAAAAATTTCGTCAATTATTTTTGCTTACGAATACATATCTTTAGTAGCTAGTAAAGCACAAGTAGATGTATGGTGTTAATGTAGAACCAGGAATGATCACCCAATCCGGTACTGACACGAACACCCGTCCAACCAAACCAAACCAAACCAAACCAAACCAAACCAAACCAAAAAAAAAAAAAAAAAAAAAAAAAAAAAAAAAAAAAAAAAAAAAAAAACTAGACGGTGAATTATCAGCAACCATTATCACCATAATAACTTACACACTCATTTGTAGAACACAAATACAAACTCAAAGAGCAGGAAACATTCGCCTAGATGCCTAAGATTCGTAAGATAAAGATATTCCACAAAAAAGCCATGATGGAATTCTTCGCCACTTGTTATATATCATAAAAAAAGAAAATCAATAATAAATGGGGGTTTTTTCATACATATCTGACATTTTACAGCCCTTTTGCGGTCATCCAAATTAATTTCATAGAGTAAAAGATTACCCAACAGGTTTTTGATGATAGCCTGTCACAATGAAACCAGAGAACATAATAGACTGAGAACTTATGATACGATAACTTGAGTAGTGACAAATAAATTAATAGGTAAATCACGAGTAATAAGAACATAAGAACATAAGAAAATAAGGAAGCTACAAGAGGCCGCGAGACCTACACGAGGTAGTTCCTGTTACTTAACACTACCTATATCCACCTTTCATCCCCATCCATGAATTTATCCAGCCTCCCTTTAAAGCTCTCTAATGACTCCGCACTAACTACCCGTCTACTGAGTCCATTCCAATCATTTACCACCCTATTTGTGAACCAGTTTTTCCCTATTCCTTTTTTAAATCTACACTATTCCAGCTTGAATCCGTTACTTCTTGTTCTTGAAATGAGCTGGAATACATAAACAGCAGATACATATGAAATAAAATACCCTAAATAAAACCCCATAAATACTATGAAGCATGACATTAAGCATGCTAGAGATGCTGTGTTTGGCCTTCAGTGTTGAGCCTACACGGGAAACCCCAAGAGATATCTCTATCCTGTTTGTACTAGACTTCTGTAAGAGCATAAAGTCAATGTGCCACTACTGATACACTGTATATCAGCCTTGAGGGTGCGATCAAAGTCTTTGGTGCGATCAACAATATGAACACGGCAACCTAGAGAAGTATTTTGGTCCTCGGCTCCTGTGGCTGCAGAAGAGAATCACACCAGCCCCTCCCTCTGCCCGCACACCAGGGCCAGAAGCCACAAAACACTTAAAGACCTTTTTTTGGTCGTTAGTCCAACGACGGAACCCACAGCGCGGAAAATTCGTCAATTTCGTCGTTAACGTGCACACTGGCCAACAACTGCTCAAGACCAGTATTAGCAGAGGTCGGAAGTCTCCAGGCATGCTCATTATTGCTTGGTATGCTATGAAATATCTTTTTTATAGGTGAATGTAGACATATGATTGCATTTGGATGGATATTATTCATATATATGAGTAAAGAGATGAAATACAAGCAAGGGACTCATCTACGTCTGGCAGCGCGGCCTTCAGCAGCAGCAGCAGCAGCATGATGAAGCCCGTGAGGTGGATATCAACACCAACTTCACCAAGGGAGGTAGATGTCTTTGGTAATATTTAGTAGGGGAGCGAGAACCCCTTGAGGAATCCTATGATCCCTGGTGATATCCTATGGTGCTATCACAGACGTGGGAGCTGACTGTCTTCTTCAGGAAGGCACAGGTGAGGCGGATAACTGCGGGTTTTTACTCAAAACTGTTGAGTGTGGCGGCTGGAGCCCCCAGCTCCTCCGCCACTGTAGGTTTGGGCAGGCTTAAACGTCTTATTACTCGTTATTATACAACTTAGTGATTATGGTGAGATGTTATATATACTTGTCATTATCTAAATCAATGTAGCACCGTGTGTCACCTTAAATAAGGGTGATTTAAAGATGTTATGATGAGGTGACTGATGACGGGGCAGAGTGACGGAGAGGCCTTGCCGCGGGGCCTCTCCATAACACAAATATTCACTATTTTAACCCACACACACACCTTCTACCACCAAAACACTAGCAACACAGGCTCCTTACTTATACATCTTACTATCTGATACATTAAAACTCCTTAAAACGCAAGCATTCCGAATAAAACGAGAATTAGTTTGAGATGACGGGGCAAGAAGGCGGGGAGAGGCAGTCTGGCATGCCATTCTTGCCCGGAAATATGTCTCGCTGACTTGTGATTGGTCGAGAAGTTTTAAAAACTGTTTGTCATTGGCTGGTGACTGATGACGCGCTTGATGACGTCATTACTCGCCTTAGCCAGTCAGCGCCTTCCGACGCGTTAACGACCGAAAAGGGAGGCTTTGTAGCTTTCGTCGTTAGGAAAAGAAGTTCAGAGAGATGGTCGTTGCTGGCGCAACTACCTTTGTTGCTGGGTTCCTGCCCAGGTAGGCTACAGGCTTAAACCCTGGAGACCCAGAATGTTATCTCCATTGTAATTTTTAATTAATGTTAATTCTCCATTGTAATTCTTGGATATTGGTTAACATTCTATCTATTCTATCTATTATATTATTGCTATATTATATCTATCTTTCTATATATTGTATTATTTCTATCTATCTTTCTATCTATCATTTCTTTGCTAGTCTATCTATTTCTACTATGTATCTATTCTATAATATAGTTTTACTACATAAGATGTAGAGACTATGACAAGCTACTGACAGTGTTGGGTGGAGGGAAGCAATACTCACCCGGCGTTGAGGGGATGTAAGGGGAGGGATGTAAGGGGAGGGTTGTGAGGGGAGGGATGTGAGGGGAGGGTTGTGAGGGGAGGGATGTGAGGGGAGGGATGTGAGGGGAGGGATGTATGGGGAGGGATGTAAGGGGAGGGATGTGAGGGGAGGGATGTGAGGGGAGGGTTGTGAGGGGAGGGTTGTGAGGGGAGGGTTGTGAGGGGAGGGTTGTGAGGGGAGGCTACTCGAGTGGTCCCACGTACCTGCGGAAAGAAGGACAGAGATTAACTTATAAGATGGTCATTGTAGTTGGTGGAAAAGGTTAATAGCAACAATTAGATAAATGTCATTGATATATTTTGTTCGTTCTTTTCTTCTTCTGCATCTTTGTTATATTTATTTTAAGGAAAGTTGAAAAATATGAAGTCTTGATGGTTTCTGGAAGTCACCTGATACCGCTTCATGATCCTGGAAGAGCCTTACTCATAGCGAAATGAAGAAAAGTTTTCAAATATAGAGATATAGAGTATAGAGTAATTTAAATGTTGGTAGAACCCGACTAAAGTTTTGCGCGCGCAGACACACACACACACACACACACACACACACACACACACACACACTCACACTCACACTCACACTCACACTCACACTCACACACACACACACACACACTCACACTCACACTCACACACACACACACACTCACACACACACACACACACACACACACTCACACTCACACACTCACACACTCACACACTCACACTTACACTTACACTTACACTTACACTTACACTCACATTTACACTCACACTCACACACTCACACACGCACACACTCACACACACACACACACACATACACACACACACACACACTCACACTCACACACACACACACACACACACACACTCACACTCACACTTACACTCTCTCACACACACACACACACACACACACACACTCACACTCACACCACACACACACACACACATACACTCACACTCACACTCACACACACACACACACACACACACACACTCACACTCACACTCACACTCACACTCACACACACACAACTTATACTTATACTTATACTTATACTTATACTTATACTTACACTCACAATTACACTTACACTTACACTCACACTCACACTCACACACACTCTCACACACACACACACACACACACACACACACACACACACACACACACACTTACACAATTTCTTCACCGCTCTTGCAGAATAAGAAAATTAATCACCAAGAGTCTCCAATAAAACCTATTTCCAGCGCGGGGAAGAATGGGAGTTGTCAGGCGAGACTCTGGGTCCATTAGCAGTTCCATCACGCGGCGGGACGATGTGATCAGCCTCGGTTACGTTCCCGAGCAGAATACAAAAACATGAGAAACGGTGGAAAGTTAATGAATGTCACCGAAGCTGCTTATTTCATTAGTGTCATTGTTGCTTTTCTACTAAATTTAATGGGTAGGTTCGTAAATATGTACGTAACAAAAGGAAATATACAGATGGAGCTTCTGGTCCGAGGAAAATACAAAAACAAGAGAAACGGTGGAAAGGTAATGAATGTCACCAAAGTTGGCTATTTCATTGATGTCATTGTTGATTTCCTTCTACATTTAATGGGTAAGTTCATAAATATATACGTAACAATAGACAAATATATAGATGGAGC
This sequence comes from Chionoecetes opilio, assembly GCA_016584305.1. Taxonomy (NCBI): domain Eukaryota; kingdom Metazoa; phylum Arthropoda; class Malacostraca; order Decapoda; family Majidae; genus Chionoecetes; species Chionoecetes opilio. The sequence goes on along the minus strand of JACEEZ010006395.1, from coordinate 377,428 downwards.
TTCTGGTATATATATGCACGTGTTATGTAGGTGAGGTGCTTCTCTCACTGTTCTGTTTGATAACCAAAGCAGATCGAGAGTATGTGCGCCTGTACACGTACGTAGTGCCTGGGTTTGGTGCTGCCGCCTCTCACGTCCTCATCGACGTTATTGTTGTTGTTGTTAAGGTATTCGTGCTGGTGTTGGTGCCTGTGTTGTAGCTGCTGTTTTATCGCCTCTATACTACAATTGCTGCTTTTTGCTCAGTAAAACTCCTGGAGATCGCAAGTGAAAGATATAGGACGATACACAAGAAACATTTGCAAGAACTGCCGCCTCGTGAAGTATGTGAAAGCGAAGGACAGGAGATGGAACAAAGGGAGAGGAGAGGTGCTCGTGGCTCGCCGGCAAATGGCTGAGTGCGATGTGAGGGGCGATGACCTTGGCCCTCACTTGAGCGGTAGGTCAGGCCACTTTAGCCGGTGATGTCACGTCCGTCTGTAAAGCTCCTTGCCTCCACTCGCCTCATACCACGTGATCGCACCACCTCATTCACCACAAACGACGCTCCTCTGAACATTACATCGCCAGGAGCCGACTTAACCACCACCACCACCACCACCACCACCACCTACACCACCACCACCACCATCACCACCATCACCACCATCACATCTTCTATTCATTATACAACAAACGACTTAACCTCGTCCACAAAACGCATCGCCAGTTCGGTCTCTTCAGTAACATTTCCGCGTTGAAGTGTAATGTTCTTGTGATATTTCTTACCAATCACATTAAAAAACATTAAATTATTCTTGTCTATCCTTATTGCAATATGTAATTTACTGTTCTTCGGTGTCTTCTGCATACTAGAGGTCCGGTTTATGTTTTATGGATACTTATTTATCTTACACTCCATTTAAACATAAGACAAACAATCATAATCGCAGCCCATTTCACTTTCCTCATTTCTGCTATCTGTTATTAACACGTAAATATTTAAATACAAGCTGCAGTGACAGGTTAATTATTGTTTTTATGTCCTGAGATTACTGCAGTCACCGTCACCCTGCAATAATCAGCAGCAGCCCATCACGTGTAGGTCCCATGTTCACAACCTCATCAAACTGTTTTATTCCCTCGTGACCAGCCATTACAAGAGCAAAATTAATAGGAAACACTTGAAGTAGTCTGAATACTGTCGAGAAAATATAATAGTAATAAATCAGCCACAACGTGCTTGAGATGTAATGAAATGTAACTCTTAAGGGATTGAAATGGCAAAAAACAACAATATGTAACTAATAAAATACAAATTACGTCACTTAAGAATGAGTGAGCAGGTTGCATACTTTCCTTCATACTACAAATGTCTCAATTTTTCGGTATACTCGCATTTCACTGACTTACACACACACACACACACACACACACACACACACACACACACACACACACACACACACCACACACCACACACACACACAAACACACACACACACACACCACACAAACACACACACCACACACACACACCACACAAACACACACACACCACACACACACACGCACACACACACACACCACACAAACACACACACACACACACCACACAAACACACACACACACACACATAGAGGGGACACGAGGAAGCTTCACCACCCACCCGCATGATCCTCTCAGGCCTGCTTAACTATCCGCTTCCCGACCTCCTCCCCACCACACACACACACACACACACACATATACACTTGTTGCTGCACGTCCTCACTTGTGTTCTATCCACCTCCTCCACCTCCTCCTCCTCCTCCTCCTTCTCCTCCTTCTCTCTGCTTTCAATCATCCTCACACTAGTCTCCTTCTCCTCTCCCTCGCCTGAGCACCGCGGCCACACTCCTTGTTAACCTTTTGTGACGGCGCAGCTCTTTTCTTTTCACCTTCATTGCTTTTTTCTATTCACCTTCATCTTCGATCACCGATACAGCCTTAAAACTGAATGATTTGGAAGATAATTCGATAAAAAAGATGATATGTTGGATTGAAGGTTGTTGAATAATTTGATGTAACCTTCCAAATGTGATGATGACTCGTGTGTATTGAGAGAGAGAGAGAGAGAGAGAGAGAGAGAGAGAGAGAGAGAGAGAGAGAGAGAGAGAGAGAGAGAGAGAGAGAGAGAGAGAGAGAGAGAGAGAGAGAGAGAGAGAGAGAGAGAGAGAGAGAGAGAGAGAGAGAGAGAGAGAGAGAGAGCTACATTCGTGTGTTTTCCTGTTCTCAACGTGTCCAAAACAAACAAAAATAGTGGTTAGGTTATTCTGGCATAAAATGGAATTTGGTTATTACAACAACCACATTCCATATAAACCAATAATAACATACAATTCAATCATATGAGCCATTCAGAGAGATTCCAGTTCCACCATTTAGAATCAATAGACGAGCACAGAGCAGAGCCGGCGCCACCCTCCTTGTTGTCATCACAAATACACAACAAAACTAGGGACACACAATATCACGTGAAAATTGAAATGATAGAAATGATAGAAAGATAGAAATAGTAAATAGATAGATACAGAATAACAGATAATAGAAAATAGATACCAGATATAGAATAGGTAATATAAATACAATAGATAATATAAATAATAAAATAATAGATGGAAAAATAAACAGTAGATAGATAGAAATAAAATAATAAATAGAAGAATATATCATAGAAAATAGATCAAAATATAGAATTCGTAAGAGATAATAGAAATACAAGAGACAATACAAATAATAGAATGATAGATAGAAATAATAAAATAAAAAATAGATGGAAATATAAATAGTAGATAGATAGAAATGTTAGAAATAGTAGATAGAAATGTTAGAAATAGTAGATAGATAGCAATGTTAGAAATAGTTGATAGATAACAATGTTAGAAATAGTTGATAGATAGAAATGTTAGAAATAGTAGATAGATAGAAATGTTATAATAGTAGATAAATAGAAATGTTAGAAATAGTTGATAGATAGCAATGTTAGAAATAGTTGATAGATAGAAATGTTAGAAATAGTAGATAGATAGAAATGTTAGAAATAGTTGATAGATAGAAATGTTAGAAATAGTTGATAGATAGAAATGTTAGAAATAGTAGATAGATAGAAATGTTTTAAATAGTTGATAGATAGAAATGTTTTAAATAGTTGATAGATAGAAATGTTAGAAATAGTAGATAGATAGAAATGTTAGAAATAGTAGATAGATAGAAATGTTAGAAATAGTTGATAGATAGAAATGTTAGAAATAGTTGATAGATAGAAATGTTATAAATAGTAGATAAATAGAAATGTTAGAAATAGTTGATAAATAGAAATAGAAATAGATCGATAGAAATGTTAGAAATAGTAGATAGATAGAAATGTTAGAAATAGTTGATAGATAGAAATGTTAGAAATAGTAGATAGATAGAAATGTTAGGAATAGTTGCCATACACCACTTTCAGCCCCTCGTCTTTCCCTTGAGGGCGGAACACCTGTGAGGCGCACAAGTGTTCACTCAACCCCGCTAGCATGACGCTGTATATGATCCGTGACTTTACTTGTGTTGCTGGCACGTATTACATCGCTACTCATAACTACACGATAAATAAACGACTATAATAAAACATACTATAGTCTATTTTTATAACGAGGCGAAAATACAATTCTATCTTAAGGTCTCATGCTTAAAATTATGCCTATGTTTACCTGATATTATGGTTAACTATGATAAAATACAGCTGAAATTTAGACGAACCGTACTATTTCCTTCTCCTGGCATCAAATATCAGTCAGTAAGCAGCAAAAAGTCAGGATTTTTCACCTCGTTAAAAAAACCCTGAGTAAAACACAATTCAATAACATTACGAATCTATCAACACCACCTCGTTTCTAT
>JACEEZ010006395.1:343527-358527 GCA_016584305.1 Chionoecetes opilio | reverse complement strand
TGCAAATCAAATCACTTGGTAACTAACACGCGTAGTATAGCCAAATAACCAACAATCTGCAGTAAATATATTTTCTATTTTATTGTGTTTATGTGACAGTACAATATATAATACATCTCCAGTTCGCCAACTTGCAAAAACAAAAAAAAAACAACCATTAGAAACATTGCAAACACGTGAAAATAAAATCGCATCTAAAATTTGATCATTGTGCTAATTACTATATAGTCACTTTGTCAAGATCAAATATTTCATCGTTTAAATTAACAGTCACCTTGGCTGTGTGCAATATTCCATGTCGAACCTTACTGATATCCCACCAACAAGCCGGCGTCGCATCCATCACGGCGCCCTCCCTTTTCAACTTGAGAGAGCAATATGTTACCTTGGAATCCTCTGCCCACTCCCTCTCTACACCTCGCACCTCACCAATGTCTCCAACCCCACATTTTTATCTATAAACTTCAACAGCAAACAGCCCCTCTTCACCTTTCCTTTTCAGTCTATCGTCGAATATTTTCTTTACTCCTTCATCCTTCTTGTAAATTCTGCGATCAGGGAAGGGAGCTGTCTGGATGACGGGGGTGGGAGTGATCAACTCACACTTACTAAACCTGCCGCTTCCTGACCACGGCGCTTCACAGGAACTTATCCTCATGTATGAATAAATGAATAAATAGATAAACACGTATATACACACACGCACATATACGTGGACTTGTTAGAAGGTCTTTGTATATATTTTTTTTATTTAGGGTAGAAATAGTATACGAGATAGTTTGTCTTGAAATGTATATATGGACTCATGGAGTAAAATGGTAAAGAGAGAGAGCAAGATAAAGAAAGAAAGAGAAAAAGAGAGAGAGAGAGAGAGAGAGAGAGAGAGAGAGAGAGAGAGAGAGAGAGAGAGAGAGAGAGAGAGAGAGAGAGAGAGAGAGAGAGAGAGAGAGAGAGAGAGATGAGAGAGGAGAGAGAGAGGAGAGGAGAGAGAGAGAGAGAGGAGAGAGAGAGGAGAGAGAGAGAGAGAGAGAGAGAGAGAGAGAGAGAGAGAGAGAGAGAGAGAGAGAGAGAAAAAAAAATTCGTTCCTACCTTCCATGCCAGCCTAGGTAGTAATCATCTTGCATTAGCAGGGTATATCTGGACAAAGGTTTCATTATGACAGTGGAGCGTCGCCCTGTCTGAGTGATGGGTCGGCGGACGTAGGGTTACAGGCCTCTTGCCGTTCCCCTGATGAAGGACAGGTCAGTGTTGACTTTGTAAATAACGCTGCAGGGGAGCCAGTGCGGGCGAGGGCGGGCGGGGGCGTGAGGGCGTGAGGGCTGGGACGCAGGTGTTACAGCAGTTGCCATGTGCGATAAAATACACTTAAGGAACCCAACCTCAATTTTTCGTATTCTGCATCTTTGTTATCGTCAACGGGGCATTTTGATGGATTTTGCGTTTATTTGACATTATTGATTTTGCGTTTATTTGACATAAAACACTTCAGGAACCACCAGTATGTTAAGCCTTGCCCCTTGGCTCGAAAATATAGTCACCAGCACAGGATAGAAAATGTACATCCAACTGGTATTTTGGTTCGCTTCTGAAAACTGTGGTGTTATAGGAATATGTTGGCGTATTTGTGGGTGATGAGATGAGAGATAACAACACCACAGAGTATGAGAGAGAGAGGGGGGGGAGAGAGAGAGAGAGAGAGAGAGAGAGAGAGAGAGAGAGAGAGAGAGAGAGAGAGAGAGAGAGAGAGAGAGAGAGAGAGAGAGGAGAGGAGAAGCGAGAGAGAGAGAGAGAGAGAGAGAGAGAGAGAGAGAGAGAGAGAGAAGAGAGAGAGAGAGAGAGAGAGAGAGAGAGAGAGAGAGATTCATTTCGTAAACTACTGGGGCCACTACGAGAAAAAAATTGATTGAAAGGTCATTGCTACAGCGAAGGTTCAAAAGAAAAACGTTAATTAAGAAGCAAATAAGAAATGATCTTGCCCTTTCTGAACATAGGAACAGTAGGGTTACCGAAAACAATAATTATGTCCTGAAAAAAAACGTTGTAGAATTTTACTGTCCACTCATTACGTTCAACCATTCGGCGCTTTATTGGATGTCAGTACAGCACTAAACATACTGACAAGGTATTGATGTGTGTCGAATCAATGTTGTGGAGAGGGGAAACCTTCATAACAAGAGACTCTGTTTGTGGATGTCATGAAACTTGTATTGTATGTTTAAGTTTGCAGGAGCGGAATCCAATAAGTTTCACAAATTAAACACTAAAGAGACTGTATAAATAGTAGTGCAACGCTATAGTGATGTAACGGAATGTGGAGAATGCTGATAACACTCAATATTGTTACCGTCCCGTTGGATTACTACATGCAATCCTTTCTCCAAGGCCATCGCAAACTTGCTTATCAAAACTCTACACGAAATCTAATCACCAAAAAACAAGCCTAATAAGATTAGAAGTGAGTATTCAAACATGCAACATGCGATATTTACGGAAATTTTCCAGCCAATTCAGGAAGACATATAATGAATCTTTGTGCGCAATTTTGTAGACTATAAGAATTCCTATAACGTCGTAGAATATGAAGCTAAACTAATTAGTCACGTGAGCTAGGAGTCAATAAGCACAATAATCCCATCACAAGTCTCCACCAGTGTCTATGTAAATGGCAGAGCAGTCATTATTTCACATAAAGACATCCGCACCTGCCATTGAGTAGGGAGGTAGGCAGTGGGGTACAAAAAATATAAAAATAAATAAATACAAAATTATAAAATCTTAATACAATATATATTTATAATACAAAATATACTGCAGAACGAATGATTTAAATACTTACATATACATAATCATTAAATCATTTCATAATAGCGTAAAAGAGAAACTAATAACTGTGACTTGAGAACTACTAGTTATTGTAGAAGAAGGTAAATGCTTCCTGACTGCATCCCGTGAGAATAAGCGCAGCAGAGGAAAACCGCAGAGTGGGCGAAGTGACATGAGATTTCAAAATGTTACAGGCAGGGATTTGCACACCCGCGTTACTTACGGAAAGGCTGCTTCAGGCCTTGACTTCAGGGTGGAATTATAATGGCTGCTGCTGCTGCTGATATATCTTTCTTTAACGGGGGGGGGGGGGGGGGGGATACTATAAGGGAGGTGGGTTACTTTCTAAGGGGGGTGGGGTAAAGATGATAAAATTCACTGTGAAGACTATTATAGGAATCAAAGTAAAGGTCCAGAGCCACGGTCACGCCAACACATACGACGACGCGACACATCACTGTTGCTGCATCGCCTGAACTCACCTTTAATCCTCGTCTTGCTTTGATCTCTATGTTTATTTTCTACCAGAAATTCCTATACATAAGCACCAAAGTGTTTGCAATAACTGGTACATGTTTTCACAGGTCAACAATATATGTGATTGTGAGCAAGTCGGAGTATAGGAGAGTATGACAGACCTAATGTCGTTTATCTTCGTGCCTCAAGTGTGGCAATCAACTCCTCAACGCTGAAGCAGGAGGTTGAGTGACAAAATTGTACCCCGACGTCCCCAATTGTCATAAAATTCCATTACCGAGCACGGCAAGGGCAACCACCACGACCCTCCAGAATGTGCAGGGCCAACCATCTGAGCCCTCAAGGAAAACATAATAGCCTACAGGCGCTATAGGATTCAACGTAAAAATAAAAAATTGCCTGGCAGCGCGGGCGATACTGCAGGATAAAAAACGATAATGAAAAAAAAGTCAAGCAGCATTACTCCTCAATCCGCGGCCTCATTTCCGATATTGTCCTGACCTTGGCCTTTTTACTGTTACAGTTTGTGCAGTCATGAAAACAATACATGGAATTTATGATGATGTGGAAGGATTTTAATTTATTTGATCACTGGAGCTTTGTGGTTGAGGGTTTAGACTAATTACTGTTTTAATGAATGCAACATTTCTTTGTATCTTTGTTCAGATGCAACACTTTAATGATGTACTCCATGAACTTGCAGCCTTACTAAAGTCATGGAATCAATAACCGTTTCTGATTTGAGACAAGTCTTTCTTTCCTTTGTCTTCAACGGACGCACATTAGGAAATTCCGACATAAAAAAACCAAGTGTCTAAACAAGAGGATGAAGTAAATATTTTGCCTATCATAGTCAACACATATATACATAAAGGGAGTGTAGCCTTACATATGACCAAATGATATCAAAGTCAACAGAGATAAGACAATTAATTCATCTTAGGACTGCAAACTATTTCCAGTTCCGTGTATTGACGTAATAAGACAACATTGATTTGGCCAGACATTCTAAGATGCGAGTGGGAGTCTTGGTTCATTCTCTTCATTCATGAGATAAAAAGTGAATATTCCACAAAATATCGTTGTAAATATTGTCACCTTAATGTATTTTCAACACCTGTGTAAAATATAAAAAATAAAAAAATCTGATTTGAAAGTCTCATCAATCTACGTGTTAAGTTTGCCCGATGATAAAAAAAAAATATATAAAGTTTTAAAAGGCAGGTCTATAAATTCTCGGGTCATTAAGCTTCACCCATAATCCTCCACACTTAACCTACTCTTACTAATGGCGCGCCTCTTAATAGAAGTTCCATGTCCCTACTTCAACTTCGCGAGATTCATCAACTCCTGGTGAGGTTTGGTAACAACACTTCCCTCCTCCACGCATAATATAGAGAGAGGTGGGAATCAATAACACAAGAAAAACAAAAATTATATGATAATCTATTTCGATCGATATGACTTTATATATAGTGTGTGTCAGTGTCATTATTTTGTTCTTCCACTCACACCACTGTTCTTCCACTGTCAGGTTTTCTTCCACTCTTCTTATCTGCTCTTCCACTTGTTCTTACATACCATTACACAAAGTGAAATGTTTATATAGTGAAGGATAAAACTGGCTGATACAAGCAGAAAACGTGAGAAAAGCTTAACCTCTAACCTATAATGAACGGTTATGGAAGTGTGTGTGTGTGTGTGTGTGTGTGTGTGTGTGTGTGTGTGTGTGTGTGTGTGTGTGTGTGTGTGTGTGTGTGTGTGTGTGTGTGCGTGGTGCGTGCGTGCGTGCGTGCGTGCGTGCGTGCGTGGTGGGTGGGTGGGTGGGTGGGTGGGTGGGTGGGTGGGTGGGTGGGTGGGTAGGTGGGTGGGTGGGTGGGTAGGTGGGTGGGTGGGTGGGTGGGTGGGTGGGTGGGTGGGTGGGTGGGTGGGTAGGTGGGTGGGTGGGGGTGGGTGGGTGGGTGGGTGTGTGTGTGTGTGTGTGTGTGTGTGTGTGTGTGTGTGTGTGAACTACCGCTATTGTTGAAGTAGAAGCAGCAACAGCAACAACAAAATAAAGATGAGTACATAAACAGATAAAACAAGAATAAACAATAACAAAAACAATAATAATAATAATAATAATAGAAATATCTACAGTAGTACGCAACAACAATAGTAATAACAACGACAACAACACAACAATTAACAGCATGCATATCACTGCACATCACACAAACCGCCACTTGCCTCCACGCACAATTGTTACAATCCCTTTGTTTATTGATTGTGTATAGTCCCAAGGCAGCAACGCGTGCACTGAGCCGCTTTCCAGACAGGTGTCACTCCAGAATCAACGGCCGCACATCAGTCCTAGTAACAACACACACTCCCATACGACCAACACACGATGACTCCTCTAAAACTACGCTCACGGCAAAAAAAAAAATTCTCTTCTTGCAATACTGAAACTCATGATTTTTCACATTGTTGGAATTCAGCACAATGCCTTTCCACTACAGTCATAACAACGATCACAGGCATGCAGCATAAAATGGACGCGTATAAGCCTCTGAAGCATACCAGAGCGGCAGTCGACAAAATGACCCTAAACATACATAAACACTTTTAGTCCTGAACTCTGCAACCTTAAATTACTGCTGTGTTTCAGTTGTCAACCATCCCATTATTCATAAACCTGGGGGGGCAAGAGAGAGAGAGAGGAGAGAGAGAGAGGAGAGAGAGAGAGAGGAGAGAGAGAGAGAGAGAGAGAGAGAGAGAGAGAGAGAGAGAGAGAGAGAGAGAGAGAGAGAGAGAGAGAGAGAGAGAGAGAGAGAGAGGAGAGAGGGGAGAGAGAGAGAGAGAGAGAGATAACGTGTGAGTATGTGTGTATTCATCTAGTTGTAGTATTCATCTAGTTGTATTTTAGAGAGAGAGAGAGAGAGAGAGAGAGAGAGAGAGAGAGAGAGAGAGAGAGAGAGAGAGAGAGAGAGAGAGAGAGATAACGTGTGTGTGTGTGTGTGTTGTGTGTGTCAAGGGAACGCGAGAGAGGGTGAGGCGGAAAGGAAGAGAGCGGCCTAAAGGTAGATAGTGAACGAACAGCAATATTTTACGGCTCGAGCAGATTCCAAGAGGCGTGGCGGCGGCGGAGGGTCACGAGGGACACAAATACACTGCCTATAATAGTATACCGTACGACCCCTTCTCCTTTCCCATACGTTTTTGTTCGAAATGAAATAAATACAAAGTTTAATCATGTATTGTTAATGATGCATTTCGCCTATGTTTTTTTCATTTTGAAAAGAAATAATTATAAAGTTCAATTATGTGATACGAATTATGCATTTCGCTGATGTATTTTGATCATACAGTCATGCGTATGTATGTATGTATGTATGTGTGTATGTACGAGTGTATTCAGGTATGCGTGTGGATGAATAAGTGAATGCAGATGATGATGATATTTCCAATGATAAAAACAACTGCATATATTCAACAATAAACCTGTGTGTGTGTGTGTGTGTGTGTGTGTGTGTGTGTGTGTGTGTGTGTGTGTGTGTGTGTGTGTGTGTGTGTGTGTGTGTGTGTGTGTGTTCACCTGTGGGCTATAACTCACCCTGCAGACACCTGGTACTCGGGAAGCGTAACAGAGACACAGACAGCCGCCCTCTGCGCCCCGCCTGTCCTTGGTCTTCCTCCTGAGGGCGAAGTCCCCTCAGCCTCAGCCCTCCCGAAGACCAACAAATAAACGTCGCCCCAACACGCCAGCGGCAGCTCTGCAACGCCCATCGGCCTTAATAATATACCACACTACTATCTAGGCTATTTTCTTTATTTTTGTTTCATCTCTCGTCCTCTGTACCTATATATACCAAACTACCATATAGGCTATTTTCTCTATTTATCTTTATCTCTCGTCCTCTGTACCTATATACACCAAACTACCATATAGGCTATTTTCTCTATTTATCTTTATCTCTCGTCCTCTGTACCTATATATACCACACTACTATCGAGGCTATTTTCTTTATTTTTGTTTCATCTCTCGTCCTCTGTACCATATATACCAAACTACCATTTAGGCTATTTTCTCTATTTATCTTTATCTCTCGGCCTCTGTAGCTATATATAGGCTACCTAAGTACACCATTTACTCAATTTTCTTTATTTTTGTTATATCTCTCGTCCTCTGTAGCTGCACTGATGACCTCGTTGCTGCCAAATATAAGGAGGAAATACAAGATAATAACTGGAGAACCCTGGAACTGCGAAGTCAGATTGCAAAGGCATAGAATGTCAAAACGAATTCAAGTAACTATTCACGAACTGTATGTAGTCAAGCGACATCTGGCGGCCTTTGGTTAAGTGCGTTATCTTTCCCCACTCCTCTCGAGCCCGACCGTGCGTGGGTGCCAGCGAGCATTAAGTGTTCTGAAACATGACGCACATGAGTCATCTCGCTCGCTATGCTGATGACGAAAACAGCCAAGGTCAGGAGCCTCATGACCGTAAATCAGTCAATTCAGATCCTGCGGGAGATGCTCTCGAGAAGTGGAACAACAGGGAGGAGAGTCAGCTTGCATCAAACCGTGCCTGTCTCTGCATGAAGATACGACGTCTATTCATGCGACCTACCACGCCCGTCACGCACGAAAATAGGAAAATCTTGCTCCTCTTGCCGCCGCACCCCCGCTCATCCACCCAATCTACCCGCCCCCCTTTATACACACACACACACACACACACACACACACACACACACACACATAAACAGCACTTATGTAATTCAGACTTGTAAGGGTAAATATTTAATTCCATTTCCTTACATTTATATACGATCATATTTCATTACAAAAATTGGTTATACTTTTTTAATGGTCTTCGATTATATTCAGAAAGACACAAAAATAAGTACAAACAATGGAACAAGATTACAGTTATAAAGTTTTCATTAAATGTTTTATACTATATTCTGTACAAGAGATAAACATAACTTGTAGCTTCCATTTGATGTAAAACTCATGACGAAAACCAAAGTTCATGCAAGCAAAAATTGAAATATTCCACATTTGTATTGGCCTTCGTGACAGTTATCCTGAAGGAGCAACATAACACTACACTACCCAGGCACTCCTTACCATTGGCTTGTCTAGTTAAAGCTGCGGCAGTCAAGGCTTAAAGTGAAAACTACATACTCTCTCTCAGCATAGATACAATATGTTTGCACTGTGTCCTTATTGTGTTGCGCCTGAGCTGCCAGTGGTGACATGAAAAAGTGTGTAAGAGGAACACAAACGCAACGCGAAGGACGGTGACGGTAAAGTGATAAGTGGAGCAAGTCATTCACAACCTAACAAACACACGAGATTACGGAAATTGAATGTGTGTGGGGGAGAGAGAGAGAGAGAGAGAGAGAGAGAGAGAGAGAGAGAGAGAGAGGAGAGAGAGAGAGAGAGAGAGAGAGAGAGAGAGAGGGAGAAGAGATGAGAGAGAGAGAGAGAGAGAGAGAGTGTGTGTGTATGTGTGTGGGTGTGTGAGTGTGTGTGTGTGTGTGTGTGTGTGTGTGTGAGTGTGTGTGTGTGTGAGTGTGTGTGTGTGTGAGTGTGTGTGTGTGTGGGTGTGTGAGTGTGTGTGAGTGTGTATGTGTGTGTGTGGGTGTGAGAGTGTGTGTGTGTGTGTGTGTGTGTGTGTGTGTGTGGGTGCATGGGGAGGCAAGGCAAGGGCGTGGAGAGAGAGGAGGTAAGCGGAACAGGTTTAAAATAGTCAGTGACGCGGGACAGAGGCTGTGTTGCGCCACCTGCACAGTGTCTTTCCCTCACACTCCCCTCCACCCACTTAGCCTTGCCTTGAACCACTCGCCATAATTTCTCCTCTATCTTCCTTAGGCAGTGTCCTTAGGCAGTAGTAGTAGTGGTAGTCGTAGTAGTAGTAGTAGTAATAGTGGTAATAGTAGTGGTAGTAGTAGTAATAACAGTCGTCGTAGGGGTAATAGTAGTAGTAGTAGTAGTAGTAGACTAGTAGTTGTAGTAGTAATAGTAGTCATAGTGGTAGTGTAAGTATTAGTAATAGTAGTAGTTCCTCACACAACCTACAAGCCCTTCTATTCATCCCATCATCGTTACCACCCCTATTTCCCTATGCACTTCCGCCGCCTTCCTTTCAGCAGTGTCTCTTGTAAATCTCAGCACTTTTTCACCATAAACCACAGACCTGTTTTTACTGACTTTCCTTTTTTTTTTTTTACTTTACTACTCATCGGCAACTTCTCGCCTGGCAACTCGACTGTCTACCATCCTCTTTACCTCTTACCTCCCGCCCCTTTCACTCTATTTCTATCCATTTTCATCCCCACTCTCCGACTCAACAGTTTACGAGTATTCCCCCACACTTCCGCTCCTCTGAAGTTTCGCGTCACTTGCACTACTAACTTACCAACCCCTTCTTGTCTACTCTCCTGTACCAGATGTACACAACCTCACCCCTACACCTATGTTTCCCCTCATAAAACCCCTACCTTACCTATGTCTCCCCTCATTAACCCCTTCAATCTTACCTTAGCCTTCTCCTATATCCTCTGAACACCTTATCCCCTCATAAAACCCCTACCTTACCTATGTCTCCCCTCATTAACCCCTTCAATCTTACCTTAGCCTTCTCCTATATCCTCTGAGCACCTTACCTGAAACGAAATAACTAAATGTAAATACATAGAACACATAAGCGAGGTGTGTTCCCCCTTCCCCGATGCCCCGTTACTCTCCATATATGTCTTCAATAATCAATTCAGTTATCTGTGTCGCAGGTTCTCCGCTCTGTAGTAGCGCGTCGGGTTGCACTGCTGATGGTGATGCCGTAAGAGAGAGAGAGAGAGAGAGAGAGAGAGAGAGAGAGAGAGAGAGAGAGAGAAGACGAGAGAGAGAGAGAGAGAGAGAGAGAGAGAGAGAGAAGAGAGAGAGAGAGAGGAGAGAGAGAGAGAGAGAGAGAGAGAGAGAGAGAGAGAGAGAGAGAGAGACTTGAATAACTGTTATGGGTCTGTGTAAGTGGCGGTGCTCATGGTACTATACGTGTATGTGTTATGCATACGGATCTCTATTTAATTCGTTCATGTTTCACTTCGGATCTTTGTCTATTGTTTCACATGATTATAGTTATCTCAGTAGCACTTAGGCGTATTCAACAGTTAACTAATACTAAAATCAAGTTGGTTATTACATAAAAAAAAATACATCATACGCTTAACAACGGCACTCTACATAGCGCGATTAAACTATTACAATATTAACCATGTTTATGTCGATGCTCTCTCTCTCTCTCTCTCTCTCTCTCTCTCTCTCTCTCTCTCTCTCTCTCTCTCTCTCTCTCTCTCTCTCCCCTCTTCTCTCTCTCTCTCTCTCTCTCTCTCTCTCTCTCTCTCTCTCTCTCTCTCTCTCTCTCTCTCTCTCTCTCTCTCTCCTAGTAAATTGGCAATGGGGATAAACAAGTTTGGGTGAGAGTTTGAAACGAAGGAGGAAATGAGGCGTGTGTGTGTCTGGCGCGGCGGTGGCTGGAATGTAAACACAGCACCAGGGGCAGGTGAGACACGCACCACCCACCACCACCACCATCACCCGCCGCGCCGTCCGTCTCCATTCTACGTTTTTTATACTTTTCAGCAAGAGATTGATTTCATTGCTTCAAGTTCAAATAGGTTGCAGGGGGAAAATAAAGATGCATCATTACTTCCAAATACCTGTCCATCTTCTTAAAGAGGTCGAGGGAGCAGAGTCGTAAAAGAGTTCAGATCTGAGAGGTGACAAATGTTGAGTTATATTATTAATTTTGGCAGGCAGGTTTGTAGGCTACTTGATACTTGTTGCACTGTAAATATATGTGTGAATGACTTAACTAGTTGGCACTGTACACATAAACCACGAGACTAAAACACGGATGAACTTACAGGAACTACCACGTGTAGATCTCACGGCCTCTTGTAGCTTCATATTTTCTTATGTTCATATTTTATTTTATTTATTGTTCTTATTTATGTTCTTTTCTTATTTTCTTATGTTCTTATACTGTACAGATATTTTTTTTTTTTTTATCATACTATAGATAAGAACAGAGAGCAACAGGAGGTTTACCACTTAACAAACGGCCCACGTCATTACATCTGAGAGGAACACTCGACGGTCCTACTCAATAGAAGGTCAAGCCCGCAGGACCCGCCACTCCCTAGGGATGCGGGCCACACCAACACAAGACTTGCCCCCCTACCTCCCCCCCCTCCCCCCTCCCCCACCCTCCAACCCTAACGCGATAGCTTTGTCTTTCATGTGGCTGCTTGTTTTTACGCAGTGACTGAGCTCCTGTGAGAAACAAGTAAAAGTTTGGCGCACCACTAAAGAAATTACCTGGCAGGCACAAAAAAGTGAGTCTCAGTCACGCCAGCCAGATCAGAACAGAGCACTGACCAGAAGCCGCCACAATAGAAAGAAAAGATTAACTTTCTTACCGTCTGCAAGGCAAGGGACAAACAAAGAAGCGCGGAGGAGTTACTTCTTATCTCCGTTGCCAGATTGCACTCTCAGATGTTGGTAAATTACAGAAGCTTTCAAATACACATTCTCTCTCTCTCTCTCTCTCTCTCTCTCTCTCTCTCTCTCTCTCCTCTCTCTCCTCTCTCTCTCTCTCTCTCTCTCTCTCTCTCTCTCTCTCTCTCTCCTCTCTCTCTCTCTCATCTCTCCTCTCTCTCTCTCTCTCTCTCTCTCTCTCTCTCTCACACACACACACACACACACACACTCACACTCACACTCACTCTCTCTCTCTCTCTCTCTCTCTCTCTCTCTCTCTCTCTCTCTCTCTCTCTCTCGGGATTTTAAGTGCGCGACATTGAGGTAAAACAGTGACGAGATGGACTGAAAAAAAGAGGGAAAAAATGGGAGTGCCGGGGAAAGAGTTGGAACTGGAACGTTTGATCAGGCGAGACAAAGGTGGTGGTGGCGGTGGAGCAAAGTCACTTCACGACGCGGGATTCTCCACAACATTAAAGGCACCATATCTGCTGCCGCTGTCCCTTCTGGGCTTTGTTTCTGTGTTCAGGCTTTGTCTACCATGTCTTGCAGGAGTCTTATGTCTGGGTCTGAGTCCACCTGGGGCAAAAGATTTCTCGTCTGTTTCTCTTTCTAAGACTCAACACGTTCCAACATGAGTCCAGGAGCAATGAACCGCAAGGGAGAGGCCTAAAAGAGAGAGGTTTTTCTAAGCCACAACACGAATCCAAGGAACCGCAAGGGAGAGGCATCTGGAACTTCCGTATTGGTGACATATTTTCACATTTATTTCTATCAACTTTACAATTGTCAGTCAATAATAACTTCTGCCATATATAATAACTTGCACTACTATTATAATTGAATTACAAATATTATCACACAATTGTAACATTTATTATAGAGCACGTGATAATAGTTGTAATTCAATTATAATAGTAGTGCAAGTTATTATATATGGCAGAAGTGATTACTGACTGAGACAATGCGGGTCAATTTAAAGCATAATTGTGAAATTTCATCCATGTCATTGCTTGCAAATAATTATGTGAACACCACAACACTATTCTCAAAGTACTAATGCCCGTATTCGTAGTCACATACCATCATTGTACGTGGTCATTGTTCACTTTTTGTCTTGTCCTAATTAAATCAATATGTCATGCCAGCTCTGTTGTGATTGCCAATAGGAGTACTGTATGATTGCTCTAGTACTTTCCATGGCAGCTACAAGATCAAGTGAATAATTTTGACTGAGTAGAAATGGAACAAAATCATAGCAATTACCACGAGCAATCATGGTATGTAACTACGAATACGAGCATAAGGGTTTGTTTTTCCCTGATATTTTGTCTATTTCTAACGCACCAACGTCCTGCACAAACAGGTCACATAAGCTAATCTGAACCATTGACAGTAAATTTCCAGTCTGAAACCGACTTCACTTGGTGGACGAAACAATTTTTTTTCTGGTGAGTTTTGATGTGTTTTAAATTAATCTGCTAACCGTTTCTGTCGCAAATCACTTTTTTTTAAATAGTTATCTGCGACAAAAATTATTGAAGAAAAAAAATGGAACCTAACCTTTACCTTTATAAAAGAAAATAATAAAACAGTGATTTGCGACAGAAACGGTTAGCAGATTAATTCAAAACACATCAAAACTCACCATTGAAAAAATAGTTTCGTCCACCAAAGTGAATTCGGTGTCAAACTAGAATAATACCCAATGGACAAAGCACAAAGCACACAGCAACACAAGCCTGAGGGAGGAAGGTGACGAGGTGGGCTGCGCGGCGTGACCCAAACGCTGGAGTATTTCCGATGCTCGAATTCTACCTGGTCAGTTTTGTTTTCCTTTGTCTATCAAAATAAACTTTTTTCAGCGAAGTTTGTTTGCATTCAACCTGCCTCAAGGGACTCGTTGTAGTATTCCATTCCTACAGGTTTTTTTTCGAGTGTTTTTGTGTAACTTTCAAAACATATTCAACAGGTGCATCAAATTCTAGTATCCTAAAATTCACTTTGCTGATAAGTTGTTTTTTGAAATTTCCCTTTCTATTTATCTTCTTCCTTCCTTTAGTGAACTTTCAGTCATACTCTTTCTTACAGGCTTTAATGAAATCTATATTTTGTCTTAGATATTTTGAAAAATCATAATTCTTCTGTATAAGTTTCAAACTGAATACGTATATAACAATCAAAGGTATCTTGCCATCAGGTTCATTCCATATACCTAATTACTCAACTACACATTCCTTTTCGAAAATACAATCCTTCTTTAATAACACACAACTAACAATCCACCGCACACACAAAAATAAAGTGGTGAAATCATGTCCCTAAATCAGCATCGTTGAGGTTAGCGTTGTGTATTGCATGCATGTGGCTATCCTCATTCATCCCTCATATAGCGTCTTTAGTATACAGCGGCCACATCTGTTCGTCCTTTTGTGAAGGCTGCATCTCATGTATGATGAATTCATCTACATAGCATTTCTGGAAGCTCAACGATTTTCATTCTCATAATTTCCCTGCTTTTCATGATCGTTTTCATTTTCTGGCATTCTCTCTTTCTTTAATTTCAGGTTAGTTTTTCCAGGTATGCAATTAAAACTGACACTCTTAGTAGCGTAATAACTAGCCATAACCTTCACGTGTTAGTTCATTTCATTGGTAACCCTTTTAACAGTCTACCTTTCTTTATATTTTCCTACCACTTATTTCTCATAGATTCCTTCAATGCTCGAGTATCAAAACACTTCAGCAAATAAACTGAATCGCCTCTCGGAAACTTATTTTTCTTACGCTGAGGAAGGTGCACTGTTTATCATATGCTAAAGAGAAAGCAAAATACAAGACAACGAAAACGCATACACGATAAATCTCCCGGATGTTAATTAAGAGCACCATACAAAATAATGATAATAGTTACTGTCTGTACATATACATACGACATACATACACATTCGACACACACATACATATGACCATACATAAACATACGACATACATACACATACGACATACACATATATATGACCATACATAAACATACGACATAAATACACATACGACCATACATACACATACGACATACATACACATACGACACATACATACACATACGACATACACATACATACGACCATACATAAACATACGACATACATACACATACGACATACA
>JACEEZ010006395.1:328527-338527 GCA_016584305.1 Chionoecetes opilio | reverse complement strand
TATTAGAACCCCTTTATCAGAACCTCCTTTTTAATGTGATGCCCAGTGTATGAACAGTCCTGCATATCAATGAATAAGGAACAAGGAAGTGGAGCACCCAGGCCCTTGTTACCCGGACCCAACACAAATATTCTATATAACTTCAATAGTATCATAATTCCTGGGAAACATTCGCCTGATGGATATACTAAGTTATGGCCTCATTAAAGACCTATATCACCTGAAGTCCATAGTGCCTTGGATCATCCACGGGTCACCGAACACCCCGCACTCGATGGCGACTGCAGTCAAATGTGGAGAGGTTGGGGGGGGGGGGGTCATGGAGTTTCAGAGACACCACTATAAATACATGTGCCCGCGTCAGCACACGCTTGAGTCTAATTAATACCCGATGAATATTACAAACATAAAAAAAACTAAATCGATGAATTAAATAAACATGTTATCTATCAATTTCTATAAAGTTGATCCATTGTATTATTGCAGGATTGCAATGTATTAATGAGAAGTGCAAATAGCTCTTTGTTTGTTTGTGAACAATTTATTGTGTTAAGCGCTATCCCACGTGTTCGGAAAAGGCCAATTCGTATACAGAAAAAGAAAAAGAATACATATTATACATGTATACATATGAACATTATATATATATATATATATATATATATATATATATATATATATATATATATATATATATATATATATATTCTAAATATATAAAATGTGGTTAGAAATACATGCACTTGATCCGGATCTAATATGCAGTGATACACTCGCTTCTCGGGACACTTTAGCGCAACAGAGGCAGGTATATCCTTTATGAAACATGAATCGCCCCTCAACTTAATAAAAGTTTGAGCTACATTGATATATTCATTCCTTTATAAAACCATTCTTTATACACAGTGCATGACGGACATACGCATTTGTGAATCTTTCATTGCATAAATCTTACTTATTCCATTTTGACCTGAAGAAAGGTCGAGGTTTTCTATACGCAGAGTCTGAGTTGAATTCAGAGAAGCCGTCGTGGCACTTCATCTCTTCCTGTTCATACCATTGCTCGCTCAAGGGCACGGAATCAGACATCATTCATACATAACCAAAATCAACCATTGCTATCAGACTTTCATTCACATCACCTAGGTCACTACAAGCACAAGAATCTAATCTAGAGTCAAGAGTCAAAACTATTCCAGACCTAAAACCAGCGATCCATTTAACGTTAAATTACTCGAACCCTGAATAACAAAACTCACATAACACATTTCTTAATTAAGTAATCATGGTAAGAGGATAGTTAATAGGATAGTGTAACTTGGAGTAAAGACCAGATACACAACAGCAGCACAGCACCGAACTAAATTGGTCCACCCCCTTTTTCTTTATTCTCTTACTGTCTTCTTTATAGGGACTGACAACTAATCTGGCTTTTTGTTACCTCTTCTTTTTGTTCCCTTGGCCATTCCTTTGTGATATAAAAAAAAAAAAAAAAGCTTGATAAGAAATGCAAGGTGGAGGGCGCCGCGGTTAGCTCCCCTCAACAATTACCGGCGGCAATAACTGTCTCGGGACAAATGATCCGACCAGACGCAGTAGGTGAGGGGGAGGAAGGTTCGTGGCGGCAGGATGAGCGGGAGACAGAATAGGGCCGGGGAGGAAGTGGCGGGGGCTGGCAGGTGGTGCTCAGCTGCCAACAGGAAGGCCACTCGCTCGCCTGCTAACTGAGCCTGCAATCACCCTACGTACCTTCCGCACTCCCAAATGGCTGACATGCCGCGCGCTGCTACGAATCTACAGGTAATGGATGGAGTCCCTGCGTGGGTTCACTACGAGTATACTGTCTGTATTGCATAGCCTGAGCTGTGTTTATATCTGTACAGTCGGCGCAAAAAAACTTAGGACGCCAAAAAACCTAGGACGGGAATAACGTTCTTAGCTGCTTTGGCAATTTCGGTGGGAGCGATTGAATATTTTTACTTTTTTTGTATATCTGGCAGTGCGTTAGGGTGTCTGCTGTAGATTCCTCGCTGCTGCCCACTCTGTATCTTCCAAGTCATGATAGGAAGAGGTTGTTGTGTTTGGTTCGCCAACATTCATACACCCCCATTCGCCCCTCCATTTTCTACCGCCTCCTCCAGGTCTACTAAAGCATTATGCCGGGCAAATCTCTATCCATTGTGAAGAAGACACATATAGTAACCTTGTATCGAAGTGGGAAAACAATTGGGCAGATAGCGAGGGAGATGTGTGTTTCCAAACATACCGTCTCGATGTGGTGCAGGCGGGCGCAAGATGGTGAGTTAGAGACTGTTTTGGCGTGGAAAAAAGGGTCAGGGCGACCAAGAAAAACTTCAAAGAACACTGATCAACTGCTCAAAAGGATTGTTGATGTCAATAACCATTTTGAGCAGTTGATCAGTCTTCTTTGAAGTTTTTCTTGGTCGCATTGACCCTTTTTTCCACGCCAAAACAGTCTCTATATAACTCACCATCTTGCGCCCGCCTGCACCACACCGAGACGGTATGTTTGGAAACACACATCTCCCTCGCTATCTGACCAATTGTTTTCCCACTCCGATACAAGGTTACTATATGTGTCTTCTTCACAATGGATAGAGATTTGCCCGGCATAATGCGTCAGTAGACCTGTAGGAGGCGGTAGAAAATGGAGGGGCGAATGGGGGTGTAGGAATGTTGGCGAACCAAACACAACAACCTCTTCCAATGATGACTTGGAAGATACAGAGCGGGCAGCAGCGAGGAATCTACAGCAGACATCCTAACACAATGCCAAATATACAAAAAAAGTAAAAAAAATTCAATCGCTCCCACCGAAATTGTCAAAACAGGTAAGGACGTTATTCCCGCCCTAAGTTTTTTGGCGTCCTAAGTTTTTTTGCGCCGACTGTAGATACATTTCTTCCTGAAAACAATACCCACAAATTCGTAGCCATAATATTTAAAAAAATAGGATATTTTTGTCGATTTTTTTTTTTCCTAGAAACTTAAAACAAAACTCACAAATTCATAACCATATTATTCAAGGCCATAGGATATTCTTGTCGATTAGTTTTGTCCACGAAAGGTAACATTCAACTGTGCTCTGCCTATATAGATACATTTCTTCCTTAAAACAAAACCCGAAAAATTCATAGGCATATAATTGAAGACCATAGGATATTCTTGTCGATTTGTTAATGTCCTAGAAAGGTTAAATTCAACATAGTGAAGTAAGTTATGACTACTTTTCTGCCACGATGCTGACACTGTTCACGGCGTCCCAACCTGTCGCCTCGAGCACCACCACTTGCACACCATACCTGATACTCAATATGGCTTCCAAACAACATAACATAGACAGGAGTAATCATCATAACAGGTGTCAGAGTATCTTACTATCATAAAAAACTATCATACTGCAACATGTCACATTTAAACACACGAGATGCTCAAATGAAAGAAGAAAAAAAATCGTAATATTTTCTTTTCTTCTTTTAAATTAGTAAACTTTTTCTTTTTCTATTTTTGTTCAATTTCGCCCCAACACGAACGCTTCTCCCTTTGTGTGTTACCCCCCCCCCCAATATATATGTATGCCCACACTCCCACACAGTTTGTAATCATCTATTGAATCATCATGTGCATTTATTTCCAATCAGTACAGTATCTTATATAACCAATATTTCAAAACCAATAATTCAGGCTTTTTTCCACGTTAACACAGGTAACTGTGATGCCTCATTGTTTATGTATCCCGGGTGTGCCGTGCATTACCAAGGCACGCCGCCATGTGGTGTCGGACGCGGGAGTTTGGGAAAGTCTTAACCCCTTCACACCCAGATCTTTCCTCTGCTATATACAATTGTCTGTCGTTAGCCATAAAATTACAAAAAGTAACTGAATATACCTAATTAGCTAGTCGACAAGGATATTAAACAGGTCATATCTATAAAATATTGCTTATATTCACTAAAGATCGTATAATGGTACCCAAATTACAAAGAAAATTTCGTTCTGAGTCTCAAAGGGTTAAATATTCAGTGAGATGATGTAATGTATGTATTCTGTCCTCTTAGCAGACATGCACAGGGAAGGCGAGTAGTACACAGGCTACTGAGCGCCTCGCTGATGTGTGGTTCCTTCCATACGCTGTGCGGGTCTGTCACGAAGGCGAACAATCATTCACTCTTCTCCATTAGTCTTCATTCTCTCTTTCTCTCTCTCTCTCTCTCTCTCTCTCTCTCTCCTCTCTCTCTCTCTCTCTCTCTCTCTCTCTCTCGCTCTTTTTCTCTCTCTGTTACTCTCTGTTTCTCTATTTTTTGTTTGGTGTGTGTGTGTGTGTGTGTGTGTGTGTGTGTGTGTGTGTGTGTGTGTGTGTGTGTGTGTGTGTGTGTGTTGTGTGTGTGTGTGTTGTGTGGTGTGTGTGTGTGTGTGTGTGTGTGTGTGTGTGTGTGTGTGTGTGTGTGTGTTGTGTGTGTGTTGTGTGTGGTGTGTGTGTGTGTGTGTGTGGCGCGCGCGCGCGCGCGTATGCGTGGTGTAACTATATAGATAGATAAATGAATATATAGATGGATCAATACCAGCTATTACCGTTCCACTGCCGCACAAAAGCCTTTCACTCTTCTCTATGAGTCACAGCACTTTGCCAATCTCTTCCTAGTTTTGCCTGCACACTTTTCAATCTTTTCCCATTACCTTTGTCTGCTCTCCTTCCATTTCCCTTTATAACTTTGGTAGTCCATGATTTAGCCATTCCCTCCGCCTGTTATACCCGTTAGTTTGGTCGCAGTTTTCGCTATATTTTTCATTTCGTTGATGTCTCTAGGTTGGTTTGTTTGAGCAGCCAGCGACCCATGGTTACTTTTCCCTACACCTAATAGCTATGACCAACATCATCATTATTTTTTATTGTGACTTCTCCCCAGGTAACTACATACCACAACTCACGTCTGTTATCAATGGGAACAAATTTATCCCATCAGCAGACAGACAGACAGACAGGCAGACAGACAGACAGACAGACAGACAGACACAGACATACACACACACAGACAGACAGACATACACACACACACACAGACATACACACACACACAAACATACACATACACACACACACACAGACATACACACACACACACAGACATACACACACACACACAGACATACACACACACACACAGACATACACACACACACACAGACATACACACACACTAAAATTGGCGAACTAAATTGGCTCACCCCTCTTTTTTATTTTATTCTCTTACTGTCTTCTTTATAGGGACTGGCAACTGAGCGGGCTTTGTGTTACCCATTTTTGTTGTGCCCTTGGCCAGTTCCTTATGATGTAAAAAAAAAAAAAAAAAAAAAAACCAAGACAGAAACGCACACGTAATAGGAGAGAGGAGGGGAGAGAGAGAGAGAAGAGAGAGAGAAGAGAGAGAGGGGAGAAGAGAGAGAGGAAGAGAGAAGGAGAGAGAGGAGAGAGAGAGAGAAGAGAGAGAGAGAGAGAGAGAGAAAAAAAAAAAGAGAGAGAGAGAGAGACACTGAGAAATGGACAGACGGATAGATGCTTATCCTTATAAATAAAAAAAATATATATAATTTAGACCAGATCAATGGCTTGGTTGGTGTAGGGAATAAGGATCAAGAAAAGCAAGCATGAATATCCAAACATGTAAAAATCATATAGATGACAAAGAAAAAATATGTAAAAAATATATGAAGTAAGAAGCAAGTAAAAGATTGACCTCAAAGGCGTCTGTCTGATTGGTCCCCACGAGACACGACGGAGTGGATGGAGGGCAGAGAGATGAGATCAAATACACAACTCTGAAGAGGCCTTTACCCATCAGTCTATTTCTGATGGCTAGTTATCTATCTTTCTACTTAGGTATCTATTTCTTTGAGTGTAAGGGTGTAGGGGCGAATGTGAATATGTGTCACTGTCTCGCATGTACAGTAAAGGATTTAGGTATATGTTGGGCAATGTATAAGGTCTTCTAAAATGGTATATCCAACCCTCCTCCTCGTCCTTCCTTTCTATGAGTGGAATCTGCCCGAAATGTCTCATTATATCTGTCACCAAAGCAGCTTCTTGTCCGATAATCAATTGGCTGTCCGTCCCAATATGTTGTGGATCTCTCTCTCTCTCTCTCTCTCTCTCTCTCTCTCTCCTCTCTCTCGGCTCTCTCTCTCTCTCTCTCTCTCTCTCTGCTCTCTTCTCTCATCTCTCTTTCTCCTCTTCCTCTCTCCCTCTCTCTCTCTCTCTCTCTCTTCTCTCTCTCCTCTCTCTCGGCTCTTTCTCTATATATAATTATATATATATATATATATATCGCAAAGATATATGCCTTGTGTTGTAAATGGTGTGGTAGTAGTAGTAGTAGTAGTAGTAGTAGTAGTAGTAGTATAATAGTAGTAGTAGTAATAGTAGTAGGAGTAGTAGTAGAAGTCGCAGCAGCCGCCGAATCGTGGCTAATCTGGGAGTCCCTAAAGGTGCGACCAAACTTGCTCGAAACGTGTGTTGGTACATGTTTCTGGACTTGCCTGGAACCTGGTCGCACACATGTTCAGTTGAACAGTTTATGTTCTCTGACTCCGACAGAAAACTCTGCCGGAGACATGTTAGTGACATGTTAGTTAGTTAACGGCACACTTGCTCTTACATTCTATTTTCTGGTGAACACTGGAACAGCCTGTCTTTTTTTTTCTACTTTCCTGGAAAGTTTTCTACTTTCCTGCAGCTTCTGTTTTTCAATAAAGACTTTATAATCCCTTACTTCGTTTAGCTTGTTTTAGTCAGAATTCCCTCATAAGAAGGACAGTCAAGACATCTCCTCCGCACATATTTCTAATGTAGAAACTAATTACTAACTGTTCATCTCTTCTACTATTAATTTCTGGAGCGGATTGTCTTCTTATATTCCATCTTCTTTCACTTTAATTTTCCTCATGAAAGGATAATATAACAAGAAAAACGGTGGATAAACAAACAGACTAGACATTGATTATTTTTTCTTTCTTAGGCTGCGTTGGTGTTCCTTTTCTTTCGAAATTAATGTCACAGTCTTAAGCCCCTATTATCCTTTGGTAATCATATATATAGCTGGGAGAGAGAGAGAGAGAGAGAGAGAAGAGAGAGAAGGGGAGAGAGAGAGAGAAGAGAGAGCGGAGCGAGAGCGAGCGAGAGAGAGAAAAGAGAGAGAGGAGAGAGAGAGGAAAAGAGAGAGAGAGAGAGGAGAGAGAGAGAGAGAGAGAGAAGAGGAGAGGGGAAAAGAGAGAGAGAGCGAGAGCGAGAGCGAGAGCAAGCGAAAGAGAGACGAGAGCGAGAGCGAGAGCGAGAGCGAGAGCGAGAGCGAGAGCGAGAGCGAGAGCGAACGAGGAGAGAGAGAGAGAGAGAGAGGAGAGAGAGAGAGAAGAGAGGGGAGAGAGAGAGAGAGAGAGAGAGAGAGAGAGAAGAGCTTGCTAGCAAGTAAAGACCACGTACTCCTAAATATGAAAAGTTTTTTAACCCAATAATCCCCAAAGGGCCCCAAAATACTCCACAACAAGAAATATACTTACAAAAGACCTACATAGAGAGGTTAGCCAAGTGGTTCTATCAATAACATAACTCACAGCCACAGGTTAGCCTTGCGGATTATCACGATCCATAATAATCGAATAGAGGAGAGGGGGAGGAGGAGGAAGGAGGAGGAGGAGGAAAGGGGGGGAGGAGGAAGAGGAGGGGAGGAGGAGGAGGAAGAAGTAAAGGAGGAGGAGGAAGTTTGAGGAGGAGGAGGAGGAGGAGGAGGAGGAGGAGAGGAGGAGGAGGAGGAGAGGAGGAGGAGGAGGAGGAGGAGGAAGTAGAGGAAGAGGAAGAGAAGAGGAGGAGAAGGAGGAGGAGGAGGAGAGGAGGAGGAGGAGGAGGGGGGAGGAGGAGGAGGAGGAAGGAGGGGGAAGAGGAGGAGAGGAGGATTACAAAGGATTACAAAGGAAACACAAACAGCAACAGACCGATAGGTCCTTACAAGGCTGTTTGCTTTTAAATGCACTACACTAACTAGATGATAAGAGAGAAAGGATAGGAAGTAGAAGGCTCCTCCCCACCCACCCTTTCCCCCCAGCCGAAGCTGGCCGGAAATGAAGTGATACCATGCAGTATAGAAAAACTGCATGGAATTTGTGAGGAAAGTTGAAAGCTGTAATCTATGGCTACTACTACTAGTTTGTGGGGGTAGGTTTAGTGCTTGATAATTGGTCATGTTATGCGTGTTTTGTAATGGGTGTGAACACAGTGTGGAGGTTCAAGGGTGGTGCGGCAGCCTTGCCTGGCGCTTTCTTGGGAGGCAGCAGTCAATCAGGCCCCAGCTCCGTTCAATCCACTGCGGATCCACCGATTCGGAATCCACTGCGGAGGAGGAGGAGGAGGGAGAGGAGGAGGAGGAGGAGGAGGAGGAGGAGGAGGAGGAGGAGGAGGAGGAGGATACGGGGTTACTTGGTATGAACAGGGTTGAGTTGGAAACATTCTTGGTGGGTTGCAACATTCCTAAACGCGGTGTTCTATCCATCCATCATTAGTACTTGGACATTCATAAGCTTGATCATACAGATAAAGCAAAATAAAGTCAAATAAGACGCATATCATAAACACGTCAGTCAGTCTCTAAACATTTTCTGACACTACATTTTGCAAACCTTTAATTACAACCTGATAATTATGCGTCTACTTTTCACTGAGTAGATGCCTGGCGAATAATTATGCACTATCAATAACCTCTAAGATAATCAAAGCGTCCGATGGCGGTGTGTTGATCCGATCTCATTTTGTGGACGAGGGTTAAAATTTACCCACAATTTTCACCCTCGTTTTTCGTTTACATTCTGCTCAACTTCAATTTGCATTTTCCTTTTATGGTGGTACTTAACTATAACGTTCATTATGATTGCCTTGCTTTAATGGGTATTTTTAGTCCAACAGAATATTCTCACTGCCAATAACTATCACCAAAGATAATATATTCCTTCGCAAATTTGCACTTGAGAAATTCACTTAATAAAAAAAAATATATATATATATATTCGTCTTGAGAGCATTGTAATTATGTCTTTAGTCTTCAATATGGTGGTAAATTTGTCCCTATTTTACAACATGAATAAAATGTTTTCACTTTAAAATACCCATCTGATAAAACCTTAAAAAATACTGATATAGATGGGGATGTATGCAAAGAAAAAATATTTATTTGGAATTAAATATGCTTGGTGATTATGAGGTTTCTGGAAAAAAAATCTTACATCAATACACAAACATTAAACTATCGTTATTTTTTTATGACTATTAACAGCAGCACAATTTTTTTTAAAGAAATAGTAGTGGTAGAAGCAGCAGTAGTAGTAGTAGTAGTAGTGGCAGTAGTGGTAATACCATTAATAATAGTAGAAGTAGTATTAGTAGTAATAGTAATATACGTAATAGTAATAGTAACAGTAGTAGTAGTAGTAGTAGTAAAACCCAATTTCTTCACCTATCTACTCGACAAAACCTTCCAGATAGCTATCCCCTCTTCTTCAATGACACTCAACTGTCTCCTTCTTCTACAATGAACATTCTAGGACTATCCTTTACTAAAAATCTGAACTTGAAATCTCACATCTCATCTCTTGCTAAAACAGCTTCTAGGAAGTTAGGTGTCCTGTGGCGTCTGCGTCCTTTTTTTTCTTCCTCCCAATTGCTTGCTCTCTACAGGGACCTTATCCGCCCATGTATGGAGTATGTCTCACATGTTTGGGGAGGATCCACTCATACAGCTCTCCTAAACAGGGTTGAGTCAAAAGCTTTTCGTCTCATCAACTCCTCTCCTCTGACTGACTGTCTTCAATCTTTAAATCACCGCCGCAATGTTGCTTCTCTTGCTCTCTTCTACCGTTATTTTCATGCTCACTGCTCTTCTGAACTTGCTAACTGCATGCCTCCCCCCCTCCCGCGGCCTCGCTGCACAAGACTTTCTAC
>JACEEZ010006395.1:303527-321027 GCA_016584305.1 Chionoecetes opilio | reverse complement strand
TGTACGTGTGTCTGTCTGTTTCAGCAAAATTACCTTTATTTACCTTTAATAACAAGACAGAAACGGGTAACATGATCGGTATTTTTAAACATTATATGTCTGACGACTCCCTTAGCAAGATTTAAACGAATTGTTGACGAAACTTGAGTCACAGAAGCCTCAAAATCCACAAAGGTATCGAGAAAGGAGGTATCGAGAAATCAATCAATCAATCATTGGGGGCATACGCCGGGGGGCGCGTCGCCTCGCCCACCCTACGACGCCACTCCCGAGGGTCACCACGCGCGAGTTCCCATGCAGGTTCCTTTCCCATACCAAGCAGCTCTCGACAAGAAACATCAACTTGCCCCAGCCACGAGCCTTGTGGGCGCCCCCTTGGCCTCCTCCACGCCGGATTGTCTCTTACAGATACAACCCGATGGGAAGGATCGGTTTCAGGGTAGCGTGCCACATGCCCATATAGCCGAAGTTGGCGCTGACGGACTATGCAGGTAATAGGCCTCGATTCAGTCTTACGGTGCAATCGCTGATTTGACACGTAATCATCACAGCGATACCCCATGATTCTGCGAAGACACTTATTACCAAAGGCATTGATTCGTCTCTTCAAGTCACTATTTAGTGTCCATGTCTCACAACCATAGAGTAAGACAGGGATCACAAGCGATTTGAAGATCCGGATCTTTGTCCTCCTGCACAGGTACCGACAACGCCAAATACTCCCGCTGAGCGAGTCCATAACACCGTGGGCTATGCCAATCCGCCATAAGACTTCTTGACGTGACCCGTCGTCATTATGGACTGCGCTACCAAGGTATGTAAAACTTTCCAAGATCTCAATGTCCTCGCCACACGCATGAACAGACTGTACTGCTTCATCTAGTATGTCTCCAAACACCTGGACCTTGGTCTTGAGCCAGGAGACCTCAAGTCCTAAAGGCTTTGCCTCCTCGTGCAGCGCCTCGAGAGCCATCATTAGGACCTCCAGCGACTCAGCAAAGATTACTGCATCATCGGCAAAAACAAGATCAGTGATCTTGGTGTTGCCGACGGATGCTCCACAATCACTTTGATCTACAACCTTGTCCAATACCCAGTCCATACAAGCGTTGAAAAGTGATGGGGCAAGGACGCACCCTTGCCTCACTCCTGTATTCCCAGGAAAGAAGCCGGATACACCTGCCCCACACTTCACAGCACTCTCAGTCCCAGAATAAAGACCAGTTATCAAACCAATAGTCCTTGCAGGAATCCCTCGAGAAAGGAGGGTGTAAAATAAGGAAAAGTAAAGATAAAGTAGATAAAGGAAGTAAAGTAAGTAAAAAAAGGAGAAAAAGAAGCTGGCGCGATGTTATATTTAGCGGATTACTATTATATCTTCAATCTATTTTTATTCTTCTGTACGCATTGAATACTTTGGCTCGAATCAAATATTTGTCCTGTAATGTCGTGATAGGATCGTGAGGCAGCTGTCTTGCCGCTCCGCCGATGATATGTCGCTGGGATCCCAAGACTGATCCAGGTCGATTTTGTGGAGATATTATTTAATGTGTGCGTTTTTTGTTCCGTGATGACCAGCTATTCTTCTTACGAGCCTCAAATTCTTTCGGACATATATGGTTTCCTCCATTGCTTTCGCTGAGACATTGCTGGATGTTGGAATAGAGTTATTGTTCATTGTCATTGTTTACTAATACAATTTCGTTGTAATTAAGTCTCATACTCGTATTCATTTTTGTTTACTTCAGACGATCGAAAAAATGGGATTGTTCTTGGTATCCCAGTGTTTCAATTATTCCTTCTGGCATTTTTCTTAATATTTCCCTATTTCCCTTTCAAGTGTTCCTCTCAGATATACTAAATTATCAAAAACCAATTATACTTCTTTATATTTCTTATTCATATCCTTAAGCGCAAAATTATAAACACTAAGGTCCAAATAGGAGCTACAAATGTTTCTTTGCATCCATTTTTTGACGAAATGATCACGAAATAAAGACGAACATCATCTGTCTGAAAGTCAGCAACAGGTTCATTCAAATCCAAAACAGTTACACAAAAGACAAGACTGCTGAAAAGTGTCTCTCTCTCTCTCTCTCTCTCTCTCTCTCTCTCTCTCTCTCTCTCTCTCTCTCTCTCTCTCTCTCTCTCTCTCTCTCTCTCTCTCTCTCTCTCTCTCTCTCTCTCTCTCTCTCTCTCTCTCTCTCTCTCTCTCTCTCTCTCTCTCTCATGCTTTAATCTCTTTGCGCTCCTCACTATACCTTATCTTTCTCTTCCTTCTCTCATTCTTTAATCTCTTTGCGTTCCTTACTATGCCTTATCTTTCTCTTCCTTCTCTCATTCTCACATTATCCCTCCTTTCACTCTCTTTTCTATCTCTTTCTATTTCTCTTTCTTTCTTCCATCTACTCTATTCCTCTCTTTTACTCTCTCCTAACTACCCTTGATTCAGCTATCTTCTCCCGCCCTCTCACATACCTCATGACTCTAATCTAGTGGAACAAAATGTCACTCAGAGGATGACACTAACGGTGAGATAAATTCAGCAACAAAAATGGTTATGAGGATAAATTTACGCTCTTTGCTCTTAGGTACAATGCTTTGTTCCAAATATTTTCTAGAGACAAGACTTTGCTTTTATCTCTTTCTAAAAGGTTTGCAGGAGAATCTAATATCTCACCTCTATTAAACGACCTTTTAACAGTAAGGAATTAGGATGTATATAAGAATACTTTAGACCTACTTTGTTCTATTAGCCATTAAGTGTCTTCCTGTGGCATTAACTTCAAGCAGTCGAAAAGAAATATCTGAGTACACACAGACAGACAGACAGACAGACAGACAGACAGACAGACAGACGGACAGACAGACAGACAGACAGACAGACAGACACGAATCAGCAAAGGTAAGACAGCACCTGCGCCAATGGGGTAAGCAGGCGGACATGATCTCGTTTGCAAATAAGAGCTTTGCATGTTCCCAGCAAAAGCGCAGCCGAGCCATGAAGAGGAAGACAGCCCACCTTCCGGGGCCGAGAATAAAAGAGAGAGAACGGAAGAGAGAGAAAGACGGAGGGAGGGAGGGAAGGAAACCAGGTGGTGACGGGAGGAACGATATAGGATTTTCTTCCATTCATGCCACAATCATATATTACGCCGTTAAGTGCTTCCCTCGTGCATGCATTTGCCATTGTATTTTCCGTGCCGCCATCGAGCGAATAACTTTTCACTTGTGTAAAAAGGACTCTCTCTCTCTCTCTCTCTCTCTCTCTCTCTCTCTCTCTCTCTCTCTCTCTCTCTCTCTCTCTCTCTCTCTCTCTCTCTCTCTCTCTCTCTCTCACGAGTAATAGAATACTGTTCTTCTGGTAGTTTTCTTGCGATGGAAGTTTATTTTCTCATACAGTAGTTAGCATAGCCTGATTTATTTAGTTATACGCATTAGTAAGGGTTTGAAATTTCATCGCGCGTAAACCTGCCAAAATATATGCGTAAGTGTGCTGAAAATTCACGTTTGGTCGTAATAACACTTACATACAAATTTTACATGGACACTAATCTTTCATGGTCGAGATAACGTCCCTATAAAGAAACACGTTATGTAATTCATTCGATATGTAATCAATAACAGGAATCATCATTACCATTTGCATCTATGGCAAGACGCATATACAAGTAGACTCTGGCACCCTATTCGATGTGCACAGACTTCCAATACACATGCACACCCTCGTAAACACAAATGTCTTCCCCTGAGCACCGGGTCTGCCGCTCTCACGACTGCCACCGTCATTGCCTACAGATCTGGCGCGATATCACTGTGCTAACGACTCCCTGAAGATATCGTATACTCACTTGCTATCAGATGTGCGTGTGTGTTATTCGCCATGGTCTTGAGCACGCGCTGGATTCGTGACTGTAAGCTATTACCCTTCTAGAAAGAGAAACCAATCTATGGGTACGGCTGGGATCTTACACACACCATCACTTTTGTTCAAGGAAGACAATACTTTAAGACGATTTATTTCCTTTACAGATATATCTTACATCACCTGATTTCAGATTAGATAGAATTCATGATAAATACGTCATGTTGACATACTGTGTTTGCTAGGGAGACAAGAAAGTACAGATGATAAACCTGCCATTGCGCTGTTGCATTTGTCAAAGTAACATTTTTTTTCAATATCACCGGGTTACACTGAGCCTCTTCCACCTGAATCCTCCACTTGGACACTTCGAAACAACACTACTATTCCAGTAAACGTGGCTAAGTCATCTCCTTAAAAGGAATGCCAGATATGCAGCGGGTGTTTGTTTGTTATTTACTCTGGAACAGATGCATCACTATCTAAGAAGGAGCATGAACAAAGAAATGAGCCCCACAGCCTGTTCCTGGAATGGCAGCCAACGCTCACATGATTTGCTCAACTTTCAAGAGAAAAAAATGAAGTTTTCTGTCGGTTTCATGCTATACACACGTTTTCTTACCTAATCTAGCCTTCCAAACAGAGGATGTGCACTCGTAGATAGCGCAATACTGGCGTCATAAAATGTGCTTCCTAGATCAGAGACCTCGCGCTGATGTGAAGAGTGAAGCCAAGGAAACTACCAAGCCAACTCAACAGCTATAAGGGTACTTTTGTGGTAAAGTATAAAATTATATTAAGGCTCGAATCACATTTCCTCCAGTTTGGATGATTGATTGATTGATTGATACATTTATTGGCCACTTTGTACATATCATAAATACATAACAATAATAATAATAATGCAGCCAAAGTCCATTGAGCCAAGGCTCTATAACGGACCTATAATTATAATTAATGTAAGCTGACGCATGTTGTGGCCCGTCCACCACCATGTATTACTTGTTTAATAAACGATGAATCTCGCGGAAAATAATATGAATAATAATGAATAATATAAGCAATATTATTAGTAATAATGATAACTGATAATGATAATGATATAGAAATAATAATAATAATAGTAATAATACGACCAATAAGCAATAGTAATAAAAGTAATAATGATAATAACAATAATAAATGATTATAATAATAATAATAATAATATCAATAAAAATAAAAATAAAATAATAATAATAATAATAATGAATAGTATAAATAATAATAATGATAATGATAATAATATTAATAACAATAATGATAATGATAATAATATTAATAATAATAATGTAATATTGATAGTAATAATAATGATAACAATAATGAGAGAGAGAGAGAGAGAGAGAGAGAGAGAGAGAGAGAGAGAGAGAGAGAGAGAGAGAGAGAGAGAGAGAGAGAGAGAGAGAGAGAGAGAGAGAGAGAGAGAGAGAGAGAGAGAGAGAGAGAAGAGAGGAAGAGAGAGAGCAGAGAGGAGAGAGAGAGAGAGAGAGAGAGAGGAGAGAGAGAGAGAGAGAGAGAGAGAGAGAGAGAGAGAGAGGGCCAAGAAGAGAGAGAGCCAAGAAGAGAGAGAGCCAAGAAGAAAGAGAGCGAAAGAGAGAGACAGAGTGGGGGCGGGTCTGCAGCGTAGTACAGCGTGGAAAGAATGACCCATACATTAGACATTTCTGCTACTATTTTCCGGCGGATCGGTGTTGCCAGGGTGGTGCAGGTGTTGGTGTTGAGTGAGGCGCAAACACTGAGCTCCCTGATAACCACAGAGCGGGTGGGAAAAAATAACACATAGTAACGTAAAGCTAACAAGATGTCAGTAATGTAATAGATGGTGGAGTAAATGGATGGTGTAAAGGAGTGTGAAAATTACTCTAGTGGCACAATGATGGATGCTAAAATACGATGATAATGAATAAATAATGAATAAATGATGAATAAATGATGAATAAATAGAGTACGAAAATTACTCTAGTCGGACAACTATCAGAGTTCGAAATATATAAGCTTTCTCTCTCCCAAAAAATGGTATAGCAATATATAGAAATGAAAGAAACATCGGATATATGCTAATTAGAAAACGAGACTCGCAGCACAGAGAAATTGAGAAAAAAAATCAGGTGGTTGCAGATTATGAGATGTGGAAGTGGTGGTGGTGGTAGAGTGGTGGTGGTGATGGTAGCAAGTGGAAAGGAAAGAAATCAATGAGTGTTGCGGCGAGGAACAGAGGCAGGTGGCGCAGGTGGTGACGGCGGCTGTGACCACCTATATAGGATTCCCTGAGCCGCGAGGCCGAGTGGCGATCAGACAGACACACACAACAGATACCACCAACAGATAAAACTGGATCTTTCTTTAGCTTCGTATCTTTTAGCTTTGGTTTCTGAAAAGTAAATTAAAGTTTGAATTAACAACTGAACGAAAAATTGCATAGAAATCCGTGGAATAAATTAAATGTTTTCACTCAAAGGATGAACAATGACATGAGGTGCATGAGTACTGCCCTTAGTGTAAAGGAACTATGAGGATAAAGCTACGGCTGTTGGATGTAAAGTAAAACAAAGCTTCTGAAGTACTAAAATATATAACTCGTTATAACATATTCAACCCTGACATGGCTACTTCAAACCAAAAGTTAATTAAACTAAAACTATGAATGTCATGCAGCCTGAATTTAGGTCCAAATTGACGAAAACAAGACCACGTAAGGAAGGAGGAAGACAGAAACCGGCCCAGCGCAGAGCTTCAGTCATCTTATTTGGTCACTTATTCCCGCAACAGACGCATGGAAGGAACCCATTTAAAGGAAAAAACACCTCATAGTTAAGTCTGAGGCAAGAGCTTAACCATGTAAATATATGTATACGATAGAAGTGAAGTGGATTGAGAATATATCCTAAATCTTTATCACACACAACCCAAAGATAAAAACTGAGAGGTACGGAAAGAAACAATAATGGCACAATATTCCTGGACGACACCTCCACGGCTGGGATGCAGGGTCAGCACGGGCAAGAATGAAAACTTGAGAGCATGCCTTCGTACGTCTTCCTTAACGTTTGGCAAAATTGACAAGAGGGCACTGCCAGGGCTGTCACTGTGGCACAGGCAGTTCAGGAGTTGCAGTGAAGCGTCAGGACGTATAAAATGTAATGGTAAAAGTTCGTGTTAGCTCGAAAAATATAATATTGTGGATGTAAGAAATTATTAGCAGGCAGAGAAGACATGATTACTGAAACCGTTTGACAGGATGATTAATTTTCGACTGCTTGGAAGACGCTGAGATATATAACAGAGACCAACATTATGAACGATTAGTGAAGGTCCATCGGTACACTTGCACAAAAAAAAGACCCACATAAATTAAATAATCGAAGTTGAATTTCAAGCAATATAAATAAACAAATTAAATACATATCTAACATATGACAGTTGCTTAAAATCGAAACAATGAATTCACACTTGGCGATGGTAATAAAGACATACAATGAATAGATAAAACATGACAAAATAAAAATGAATACGAGTGAATATTCAGAACAAGCTCATGATCTTAAAATGTAAAGAATTTGTATCAAAATTTATGATAAAAGACAAAAGTGAGAGGATACAAGAGAATAAATTTACATACAAAAGACAGGTGCAGGAACAGATGAAAGCATGTTTGTGACGGAAGAAACCATTGCAGATCAAAAGAGCTTGAAAACGTTGAACGGGACGTGATTTGACAAAGGCAAAACTAGAAATAATGAGGTTTTTAACGATAGAACAAAACGGTGGAAATATACTCGTATTTGTATAATGTATGTAAATTCAGACTTTGCAAATATGACAATCACAACAGTAAGGTTATCTATGATGCAATACCACGAGTAACAACACAGAACAACAAGGTATATATTATTCATGTCGTAAAGCTCTTTCCCTCCCTCGCCTCTACGCAAATCATGTAGTACTTCGTCGACAATGCCTTAGTAATATTCCTCCTCGTTGCAGTCTTGAGATGTCTGTCCTATACGGGCTTGTACACTCAAGGCAAAATATTTTCCGTGTGGACAGAGACTAATGTGTCCACACGAAAGAAGGTCCCGAGAAAAGAAAACAAGAGTCTCCACTCCAAACACAGAAATAACTGCTGGTGAAAAATTGAAAAGAGAATACTAAGAAAGAAAGAATTTTCTTCTTGTGGAGTGGAAAAACCCACAAAAATTCCTTACGAAACACACTCGCTCTATCTGTCACTTTATCGGGCAAATGTGTGGAAACTTACTACCTTGCCCTTCCACTTTTAATTCAATAATTGGTTATACAATTATCAATAAGTACCTATTGGTAAGGAGGTTATCAAAACTGGTCTTCAGTTCATCTCATCGTATACATGTGACATCATATAAAAATGATGTCCCGTATTGAAATATATCTTTCCACACTGAACTGCTGTGCATGGGAAATGAACGATAATTATCATTTTAGATTGCTTTTGAAAATAGTAAACCTAATAGAGGACGCCGAAACGAAATCAGGATTTTTCTTCATAAAAATAAGTAAATAATAGAAGAGCACAGCCCGTGTGTCTAACCCGCCATTTCCTTTTGTGGGACACCAAGACAAACTTTTTCCCAAATTTTATTTTTCCCATACGCTCCCTAACTGGAAAGGCTTTTTCCGATACGCAAACCGACATCTCTTGCAGGTGATAAATATTCGCCAAAACACACACAAATACACACACACACACACAAGAAGAGTAACAAGACACCTCCCGAACTAAATTGGCCTACCCCTCTGTTTTTATTCTATTCTCTTACTGACTTCTTTATAGGGACTGGCAACTAGGCGGGCTTTGTGTTACCCATTTTTGTTGTGCCCTTGGCCAGTTCCTTGTGATGTAAAAAAAACAAAAAAAAAACAGCCTGGGAAGTGCAGCGGTAAGGTCCTGACCTGTCACTCGGGTCTTTGGCTCGGAGATCATTCAGGCTTCTTGGGGTATTTATACTGATGAGCGAGCAGTTACTGTCCACCTTGAGCAAGGGACTGGAAGGAAGCGATGTGTGAGATCCCAACCTTACCTAAAGATTTATAAGCTTCTTTGGGGAGGATAATGGTTGGAGATAACGAATCGAGCACATGTTCAAGACCGAAGTTCAAGTATATATATATATTATATATATATATATATTATTATATATATATATATATATATATATATATATATATATATAATATATATATATATATATATATATATATATATATATATTATATATATTATATAAACGAAGTGGGAGTAACTAAAATTATTATTCTCTAATTCATGTTACGTTTTCTAAACACATTTCACGGAATGCTATTTATCATGAAACATGCACAGTAAACACTACTTGCGAAAAGAAAAATACTTCATAAAACACAATTTCAACATGCGGTATAAACAAAGAAAATTTGAACACAGTGTGCAGACGAGGAAAATTAAAGACAGACTTCCTGAATTAGAGAATAATACCAGAAAAAATCCCCAGGTAGGTGGTGAGAGAGAGAGAGAGAGAGAGAGAGAGAGAGGAGAGAGAGGAGAGAGAGAGAGAGAGAGAGAGGAGATGAGAGAGAGAGAGAGAGAGAGAAGGAGAGAGAGAGAGAGAGAGAGAGAGAGAGGAGAGAGAGAGGAGAGAGAGAGAGAGAGAGAGAGAGAGAGAGAGAGAGAGAGAGAGAGAGAGAGAGAGAGAGAGGAGAGAGGAGATCCCTCTTCCACACACACACCACACAACACACCACGAGGGAGGCTAGGGGAGGGGCATCACATGTGTGTCAACATCATTTGTCGAGAAACTAAAATGAGAAGATTCGAAGAAGACAAAGATGCATAACTGAGATGGTGAAGAGACACATTCTCTCTCTCTCTCTCTCTCTCTCTCTCTCTCTCTCTCTCTCTCCTCTCTCTCTCTCTCTCTCTCTCCTCTCTCTCTCTCTCTCTCTCTCTCTCTCTCTCTCTCTCTCTCTCTCTCTCTCGTTACTCACTTCTAAAAATTTAAACTGACGCACATTGGCAAATACACGTCTTAAGGGGACCCCGGCTGGCAAGATAAAGAGCTGGAACTACTCAGGCCGCGGCTCACAATTTCAAAGCGGTTCAGAAGATTTCCTCTTGCCACACCGGCAGTAGTTATTTTCCCCTAAAGAGGTCATGTCGTTGGCTTGGTGACTGACGCCTTCCCGACGTTCTACCTCAACGGATACGCGGAAAAGACCGGTATTTTTAAGGAGAAAATCATGATTCTCAGTAATGGCGGCACATTTACTGACTTGGATGCACAAAATGGAAGAGAGTCTCGGTTATGGGTTTGACATGAAAAAGTTGTTGTGTCACCATGATATGTAATGTAGTAGGGCAATAATAGGGCAATAATACTTTGTTAAGAGCATCATAAGTGACTATTTAGTGGATAAGTGGTGTGGGAGGACTCAGGATGGAGGAACGGTTTTTTATTTTCTCTTATGTTTTTGAAGGTGCTCCTCATTCTCTCCCAGGAAGATTGTCGAAACGTAAGAGGCTCTTCATTACCGCCGCTCCATCCTGCGCTTCTTTACACCACATAGGCCATTTATTTGTCTCATTCCACATCTATTCACATATTCCACATTCACATAATTCATCATCTAATTAACACATTCCACATTCACATATTCAACATTCACATAATTCATCATCTAATTCACACATTCTACATTCACATATTCCACATTCACATAATTCATCATCTAATTAACACATTCCACATTCACATATTCCACATTCACATAATTCATCATCTAATTCACATATTCCACATTCACATAATTCATCATCTAATTCACACATTCCACATTCACATATTCCACATTCACATAATTCATCATCTAATTCACATATTCCACATTCACATATTCCACATTCACATAATTAATAATCTAATTCACATATTCCACATTCACATAATTCATCATCTAATTCACACATTCCACATTCACATATTCCACATTCACATAATTCATCATCTAATTCACACATTCCACATTCACATATTCCACATTCACATAATTCATCATCTAATTCACATATTCCACATTCACATAATTCATCATCTAATTCACACATTCCACATTCACATATTCCACATTCACATAATTCATATAATTCACGCATTCCACTTATTTGTCTCATCTTCTGTCGATATGAACTAATAATTGCAATCAAATCCTGTGCATTGTTTACACTGTATTATGTTGTTATAAATACCTTGCATACAATACCCACATGTGCACGTGGCTGGGATTCATGATAGCCTTCTGGTATACTATTGCACGTTAACCTGTCCCAATTATAAAATTTTCATGAATGTATAATGCACCCCTGTATAACATTATTAACTGTGCAGGATTTACGTCATATTCCAATAAACTCATTTCCTTGTACAAAATACTAAATCCAGCAACTGACCAGCCACAAGATCAATCTGGAGGTATTAACATTTGATGAAGTGCACTCAACATGTTCCAACGCTTCAGGCCTCTCGCTGAAAATTCATCTCGTTAAGGTGATGTTACAAAAAAACCTAAAGAAATCCAATAAATATATATAAACACACACCCAAACATGGTTATATTTGTACATACCCGCAGCTTTCTCCTCCCACTTAGTCATCGTTTTTCTTTCTCACCTGGAAAGAAGAAATAAGTAATTAAGGCTTGTATTCTAATTTATTTACTTTCACCGTCCAGAAAAGAACAACACAGACAAAACAATTACCAACTATATTTATACACTTTGAATTAAGATAAATTTACCTCTCCCCAAGAAGATATACCTCTCTTATACCTCTCTCACACAGACACACAGACACACAGACACACACATACACCCGGCCCGGCCCGCCCCATTTATACACAGCTAAGAACAAAAACACCTACACACCTACCCTCACATCACACATTAGAACCCCCCACAAATTTAACAAAAGTTGCTGTTTGACTTAAACACTATAGACGTTTTAAAAATTCTATACAAACATGCATCATCTATGTCTGTATGTAATGTCTAAGCCCATCTATATAAGTTTGTAAGTCATCCATGCCCGCTGTGTGTATTTTCAACCCTATATGCGGCTACAAGGTCTCTAAATTAGCTTTTGATTATTGATTATATTATTGGTATCATTCTTACTATTATATGAACGACTCTGTTATACTCATTATCCAATTGACTCTTTTCTGCTAGTGACTGCTGGTGGTCCGCTTGAGTGAGGTCGCCGGGAAGGATGCAAGACCAAGAGATATGGGTCTTATATAGGTCTTACATAGGCCCATATCTCTTGGTCTTGTCTCTTGGAACGATGGATATTAGGGCGACACGTGGGGGTGATTTGGAACAGCTTACGCCAACAGTGGGATGCGAACAAGGGGTCAAATTTCTAGCACTCGTTATACTT
Organism: Chionoecetes opilio; assembly: GCA_016584305.1. Lineage (NCBI taxonomy): Eukaryota > Metazoa > Arthropoda > Malacostraca > Decapoda > Majidae > Chionoecetes > Chionoecetes opilio. The sequence goes on along the minus strand of JACEEZ010006395.1, from coordinate 308,673 downwards.
ACCATTCTACCACCACCTTTGTATATGAATGTGTGTGTGTGTGTGTGTGTGTGTGTGTGTGTGTGTGTGAGAGAGAGAGAGAGAGAGAGAGAGAGAGAGAGAGAGAGAGAGAGAGAGAGAGAGAGAGAGAGAGAGAGAGAGAGAGAGAGAGAGAGAGAGAGAGAGAGAGAGAGAGAGAGAGAGAGGAGAGAGAGAGAGAGGAGAGAGAGAGAAGAGAGGAGAGAGAGAGAGAGAGAGAGAGAGAGAGAGAGAGAAAATACGGAGTTAGGGCAGTCAGGTCAGGTATTTAAAGTTTTTCATTAATTTTACAATGTAGCCACGTTTACTTACTAATTATATATACTGTTACTATTATATACTATTAACCTCCATAGCCAATCATAGCACCTCAACGTGAATACTTACAAGGATATTGCATGCTATCCATCCATCCGTTGCTTTACCTGCTGTACATTGCTCATAGAATTCTTCCCTACTTTGACTGGCGGAGTATACAAAAAAATAAGCCGTTTAGGTAGGTTAAAAGTTAATGGATGTAAAATAGCTTGGTACAATTTGTTTCTGAGGCGCCCCATTGACAGCCAAGGCGCGACGCGGACCTCCAGGGCATTGTTAACCATTACTTAAGTGCAAAAATTCTCGACCACATTTTCTCAGTTAACATAGTTTTTACCTGTGTTTTTTTTCTTCACTTCTTTAATCTCTTCTTTCCCTTAATGTCTTTTCCCTTAGCATACACTTCTTTTTCCTTAACATACACTTCTTTTTCCTTAACATACACTTCTTTTCCCTTAACATACACTTCTTTTCCCCTAACATACACTTCTTTTTCCTTAACATACACTTCTTTTTCCTTAACATACACTTCTTTTCCCTTAACATACACTTCTTTTCCCCTAACATACACTTCTTTTTCCTTAACATACACTTCTTTTTCCTTTATACACTTCTTTTTCCTTAACATACACTTCTTTTCCCTTAGCATACACTTCTTTTCCCTTAACATACACTTCTTTTTCCTTAACTGACACTTCTTTTCCCTTAGCATACACTTTTTTTCCCTTAACATACACTTCTTTTTCCTTAACATACACTTCTTTTTCCTTTATACACTTCTTTTTCCTTAACATGCACTTCTTTTCCCTTAGCATACACTTCTTTTCCCTTAACATACACTTCTTTTTCCTTAACATACACTTCTTTTCCCTTAACATACACTTCTTTTCCCTTAACATTCACTTCTTTTCCCTCAACATACACTTCTTTTCCCTGAACATACACTTTTTTTCCCTTAACATACACTTCTTTTTCCTTTATACACTTCTTTTCCCTTAACATACACTTCTTTTTCCTTAACATACACTTCTTTTCCCTTAACATACACTTCTTTTCCCTTAACATTCACTTCTTTTCCCTCAACATACACTTCTTTTCCCTTAACATACACTCATTTTCCCTTAACATACACTTCTTTTTCCTTAACATACACTTCTTTTCCCTTAACATACACTTCTTTTTCCTTTATACACTTCTTTTCCCTTAACATACACTTCTTTTCCCTCAACATACACTTCTTTTCCCTTAACATACACTTCTTTTCCCTTAACATACACTTCTTTTTCCTTAACATACACTTCTTTTTCCTTAACATACACTTCTTTTCCCTTAAAATACACTTCTTTTCCCTTAAAATACACTTCTTTTCCCTCAACATACACTTCTTTTCCCTTAACATACACTTCTTTTCCCTTAACATACACTTCTTTTCCCTTAACATACACTTCTTTTCCCTTAACATACACTTCTTTTCCCTTAACATACACTTCTTTTCCCTTAACATACTCATTTTCCCTTAACATACACTTCTTTTTCCTTAACATACACTTCTTTTCCCTTAACATACACTTCTTTTTCCTTTATACACTTCTTTTTCCTTAACATACACTTCTTTTCCCTTAACATACACTTCTTTTCCCTTAACATACACTTATTTTCCCTCAACATACACTTCTTTTCCCTTAACATACACTTCTTTTCCCTTAACATACACTTCTTTTCCCTCAACATACACTTCTTTTCCCTTAACATACACTTCTTTTCCCTTAACATACACTTCTTTTCCCTTAACATACACTTCTTTTCCCTTAACATACACTTCTTTTCCCTTAACATACACTTCTTTTCCCTTAACATACACTTCTTTTCCCTTAACATACACTTCTTTTCCCTTAACATACATTTCTTTTCCCTTAACATACACTTCTTTTCCCTTAACATACACTTCTTTTCCCTTAACATAGCTACACTTCCTCATCACTTCAGTCTTCCCTATATTACCACTTGGCACTTACCTCTTTGTTTCTTCACAGTAATCTCTTGCTTTATTTATTATTGTCGTCTCCTAATCAGTCGACTTAGATTTCATTGTCTCTCTCTGATCCTTCTCGAGCTTTCCTGAATCCTCCGGTTACATATATATCACAACAGCTTAGATGATTCGTAATAAGATATAAAGATTTGGACATTTTACCAACATTTGCTTTGATATCCCTGTTTTTCACGGCATTTGCGTCACACACCAAGGTTGTCTCGTTACTCATACGTCACACACACACACACACACACACACACACACACACACACACACACACACATATATATATACACACACACACACACACACACACACACAGACACACACACACACACACACACACACACACACACACATATATATACACACACACACACACACACACACACACACACACACACACACACACTAATATGATAATGCAGCCAATCACTCTGTCCTGTCTAGTGGTCTGGATAACGATTGGGCGGAGGCTGTTTGTGGTCAGGGAGAATCTCTCTCTCTCTCTCTCTCTCTCTCTCTCTCTCTCTCTCTCTCTCTCTCTCTCTCTCTCTCTCTCTCTCTCTCTCTCTCTCTCTCTCTCTCTCTCTCTCTCTCTCTCTCCTCTCTCTCTCTTCTCTCTCTCTCTCTCTCTCTCTCCCCCTCTCTCTCCCACCTTTCCCTCCCTCCTTTCCCTTCCTTCCCTTCACCTCTCTATCACCCTTTCCCCCTCTCCCTCTCACCCTCCCTTCCCCTACTCTCCCTTCCCTCCCTCCCCCCCACTCCCCTTCCCCTCCCCCTCTCCCTCCTCTCTCTCTCCATCCCTTCTCCTCCCTCCCCCAAATTCCCTCGAGATGCAACACTCTGGAGCAACAAACAAGGTCGCACCCTCTTAAACTTATTATCTAGGTTACTGGATACACCGATGTGATGGGGTGGAGTGTCCGGCGGAGTGACGCTTAAACCAATCAAGTACCGGACCGTCGTAAACAGAGTGGGTTGTGTCCACAGTCTGGTCTCTACGGCCTTCCCTGGACCTCCACACCTCCACACACACACACACACACACACACACACACACACACACACATACACACACACACACATACACACACACACACACACACATACACACACACACACACACACACACACACACACATACATACACATACACATACACACACACACATACACATACACATACACATACACACACACACACACACACACACACACAAGGTCATTCTTCGCCACCACCCTCGATGCACGCCACGAAAATTAGCCTTCTGCAAATAATGCTAGTGACTATAGGAATGACAGGACAGATAGGCAGGACAGCAGCTCCAATATATTATAAAAACCCAGATTCATCATTCAAGAAACAGCGGCGAGCAATATACATAATGTGTGTTTCTTTTTCTTTTACATCAGAAAGGACTGGCCAAGTGCAAAAAAAAGAAGTAACAAAAAGCTCGCTGTCTTGCCAGTCCCTATAAAGAATACAATAAGAGAATATAAAAAAGGGGGGGGGGGCAATTTAGTTCGTATATGTATAATGTATGCTTTATAAAATTTGTATGATATATATTATATAGTATCTTAATTTCATATCATGTTTCACTCATCAACCCTCCTCTAACCCACTACCGAGGTCATTATAACAAGGCTGATATGCAGTGGCCACACAGTCGTAGGAGCGCAATGTTCAGCCTACAATCACATGTATATATAGCGCACTGCTCCTAATATTAACTGTGACTGACTGACTTAACTCACTCACTCACTCAGAATCACTAACTCTCTCTCTCTCTCTCTCTCTCTCTCTCTCTCTCTCTCTCTCTCTCTCTCTCTCTCTCTCTCTCTCTCTCTCTCTCTCTCTCTCAACAATAGGAAGAAAAAGGGAACGTTATCCAATAAGCTATAATAGATAATCTTCACAAAATTCGATGCCTCCAGATCGTTTGTTAGGAGAGTGACGAAAAGAGAAATAAAAATGTTATAAAGCTTTCCTTCCTCATATTTCGTTACTTTCCGTGTTTCTGGGTCATAAAACAGTACAAGAACACATTCATTATCATTAATAGCCTTTCTGTTAGATGTAAAGGGATATGGGGTTGTGCATGAATATGTTATCCAAGTTACATCTATTCTTCATATGATTCTGGAAATTCATCTTGGCCTTATATTTCCTCAACTTGATTCCCAAACTTAAAGCTCATTTTCGCTCTTCTATAGTTCGTCTTTAATCCTACACGAAGACTTCCCCTGTTCAACTCTTTTACATACTATTAGTCAATTAGTTAGTTCATTGAGAAGGCAGTTAGTTTATGTTATTATATATTTATAATAGATGGAATTAAACTAACTGACCTCTCACTGAACTAACTGACCCAGCAATAATGAACTGGATGAAACCTGTTAATTACTACAATGTGCCACACCCATACCTATCCTCTCAATACCTATCCTTTAACATCAGTTTATAGTACACCACAATTCATCAAGAACAGGTCGTATGAAAAAAAAAATACCAAAAACCAGCTAAAAACATTCTCTTCTCTAAGGCTCTGTATGGACAAAAGAATGACCAAAAAACTGGCTAATAACATTCTCTAAGGCTCTGTATGGACAAAAGAATGACCAAAAAACTGGCTAATAACATTCTCTAAGGCTCTGTATGGACAAAAGAATGACCAAAAAACTGGCTAATAACATTCTCTAAGGCTCTGTATGGACAAAAGAATGACCAAAAAACTGGCTAATAACATTCTCTAAGGCTCTGTATGGACA